>SZWC01005455.1:38342-57625 GCA_023375785.1 Penium margaritaceum | reverse complement strand
CCCCCCCTCTCCCTCTCATGTGTGAATTTGTTTCTCTCCAAAGTTCGATTTAAGTAGAGCAACCGTCACAGATGTTGGACGGTGTGCTTGGTTTTGTGTTTGTGTGCTTGCGTTCTTGCTTACATGGCTGCGTGCTTGCTTGTCTGCTTGCTTTGCTCACTTGATTGCTTGGCTGCTCACTCGCTTTAATTCATGGCTGATTTGCTTGTTGCTTTCGCAACAAATTTCACCTGAATTCCCGGGGGCTTCCCAAAAAGGGCTTCCCAAAAAGGGCTTCCCAAAAAGGGCTTCTCAAAAAGGGCTTCTCAAGGAGGGCTTCGCAAGTAAGGGGCTCCTAAACGATGCCTTTTCCCGAGTCACACACTTGTCTGGAGCCCCTCCATCAAGTCGCTCTCTTGTTTTCAGTGCAGTTCCCAAGTCGCCTGGGTGGGTACCCAGGCGACTTGGGAAGCACACCCTCGTGCTGATGTAAGGGTCTTCAAACGAGAGATATTCTTGAGCCACGCTCTCGTTTGGAGCCCCTTATTCGCAAGAAGTGTTTTCCAGGAAGGGGTTCGCAATAAGAGTTTCTCAAGAAGGGGTTCACAAGAAGGTGTATGCAAGAAGTGCTTGTTCTTTCACAAGCATGCGAGGCACAGCGCCAAACGAACACGGATGTTCTGTTTTTCCCTTGCACCTGTCGTTGCTCAACCGCATGCGCGCTCGTGAAACAGGAGAGCTTAGGAGCACTCTCCTGTTTGCTCGTGAAACAGGAGAGTGCAGGAGCACTGAAACAGCAGGAGCGCGTTCTCCTGTTTCACGAAGGAGCCAGGAGCGCTCTCCTGTTTCAGCGCTCCTGCTCTCTCTCTCTCTCTCGAGCGAGCCGGGCTTGCTCGTCATCGCCATGTCCTTGTTCCCAATGAAGATCGTGCACTGCATGGCACGGTGCTGCACGCATGTGCGTCCGGGTGTCGCTTGTGGAGGGGTGGGAGAGAATCTGCCTCGGGATGAATCAGTCAGACGTGTCCTTCCGCGTGTTGACCCACATGTGGGTTGAGCACGAAGTTGTCCATGTGACTCATTTTCATGTGCCTTTGGAGTTTTTTTCTTTTCTTTTTTCCTTTTCTTGGTGGTGGGGTCTAATAAGCTTTGCCATCCTATTGGCACTGTAGGCCCACAAGGCAGTTGCCAAATTTTGGACCTAAGGCCTGGCCAGCCCGGCCCAAGCCCAGCCCGGCCCTGTGCCTTTGGTTTGGGACTCATGCGCCTGTAAACGGAGGAGGCAATTCCTCACTGACACAATGTCGTCAATGCTCCAGAACACAATTCACATCCAAAAATCGCTCCAAAAGAACAAGACCGGCTGTTTGGCCATTGGGCGAGATTATTCCGCCATTAATGTGAGCCCCTCACACAGCAGCACCAACGTCTCGGGAGATCGGAGGGTCCCACCTCCGATCCAAGACGCCAGCCCAGGTGCCCATGATTTTTTTTTTCTTTTTTTCCCCGGGATTGAAGAAAAGCACTGTGTTCTGAGTTGGGAACTTCCAACCATGCAACAACAACACTGGCAACGAGCTCTCAACCTTGTCTTGTCCCGTGTGCTCTCTTGCAGGGACTTACGTGTGCCGCGGGTGCGGCCACCCGCTCTTCTCGTCTCGCTCCAAGTTTGACAGCGGGTCAGGCTGGCCCAGCTTCTCCGAAGCGTTGCCGGGAGCCGTGCAAGTGGCAGCCGAGGAGATTCTCGACGAGTTTGAGGGAAGAAGAGCGGGGGAGGAGGTTCGCATGGAAGTGCGGTGCAGCCGCTGCGGCAGCCACCTCGGCCATGTCTTTGACGACGGCCCCGCCCCAACTAGGAAGCGTTACTGCATGAACGGCGTGGCGCTTGTGTTTCAACCGAACAGGACAGCATCGAAACACCGCTAAGAACTCTCTTGTGTAGCTTTCTGCAACAATCCTCCCCCTCCTCCCGTCCTCCATCCCTCCCTCCCCCCTTCAAGCCTCCCTCTCTCCCTCCCCACACCTTCCATCCTCCTTCCCTCCTTTTGCACCTCTCTCCCTCTCTCTCTCTCTCTCTCTCTCTCTCTCTCTCTCTCTCTCTCTCTCTCTCTCTCTCTCTCTCTCTCTCTCTCTCTCTCTCTCTCTCTCTCTCTCTCTCTCTCTCTCTCTCTCTCTCTCTCTCTCTCTCTCTCTCTCTCTCTCTCTCTCTCTCTCTCTCTCTCTCTCTCTCTCTCTCTCTCTCTCTCTCTCTCTCTCTCTCTCTCTCTCTCTCTCTCTCTCTCTCTCTCTCTCTCTCTCTCTCTCTCTCTCTCTCTCTCTCTCTCTCTCTCTCTCTCTCTCTCTCTCTCTCTCTCTCTCTCTCTCTCTCTCTCTCTCTCTCTCTCTCTCTCTCTCTCTCTCTCTCTCTCTCTCTCTCTCTCTCTCTCTCTCTCTCTCTCTCTCTCTCTCTCTCTCTCTCTCTCTCTCTCTCTCTCTCTCTCTCTCTCTCTCTCTCTCTCTCTCTCTCTCTCTCTCTCTCTCTCTCTCTCTCTCTCTCTCTCTCTCTCTCTCTCTCTCTCTCTCTCTCTCTCTCTCTCTCTCTCTCTCTCTCTCTCTCTCTCTCTCTCTCTCTCTCTCTCTCTCTCTCTCTCTCTCTCTCTCTCTCTCTCTCTCTCTCTCTCTCTCTCTCTCTCTCTCTCTCTCTCTCTCTCTCTCTCTCTCTCTCTCTCTCTCTCTCTCTCTCTCTCTCTCTCTCTCTCTCTCTCTCTCTCTCTCTCTCTCTCTCTCTCTCTCTCTCTCTCTCTCTCTCTCTCTCTCTCTCTCTCTCTCTCTCTCTCTCTCTCTCTCTCTCTCTCTCTCTCTCTCTCTCTCTCTCTCTCTCTCTCTCTCTCTCTCTCTCTCTCTCTCTCTCTCTCTCTCTCTCTCTCTCTCTCTCTCTCTCTCTCTCTCTCTCTCTCTCTCTCTCTCTCTCTCTCTCTCTCTCTCTCTCTCTCTCTCTCTCTCTCTCTCTCTCTCTCTCTCTCTCTCTCTCTCTCTCTCTCTCTCTCTCTCTCTCTCTCTCTCTCTCTCTCTCTCTCTCTCTCTCTCTCTCTCTCTCTCTCTCTCTCTCTCTCTCTCTCTCTCTCTCTCTCTCTCTCTCTCTCTCTCTCTCTCTCTCTCTCTCTCTCTCTCTCTCTCTCTCTCTCTCTCTCTCTCTCTCTCTCTCTCTCTCTCTCTCTCTCTCTCTCTCTCTCTCTCTCTCTCTCTCTCTCTCTCTCTCTCTCTCTCTCTCTCTCTCTCTCTCTCTCTCTCTCTCTCTCTCTCTCTCTCTCTCTCTCTCTCTCTCTCTCTCTCTCTCTCTCTCTCTCTCTCTCTCTCTCTCTCTCTCTCTCTCTCTCTCTCTCTCTCTCTCTCTCTCTCTCTCTCTCTCTCTCTCTCTCTCTCTCTCTCTCTCTCTCTCTCTCTCTCTCTCTCTCTCTCTCTCTCTCTCTCTCTCTCTCTCTCTCTCTCTCTCTCTCTCTCTCTCTCTCTCTCTCTCTCTCTCTCTCTCTCTCTCTCTCTCTCTCTCTCTCTCTCTCTCTCTCTCTCTCTCTCTCTCTCTCTCTCTCTCTCTCTCTCTCTCTCTCTCTCTCTCTCTCTCTCTCTCTCTCTCTCTCTCTCTCTCTCTCTCTCTCTCTCTCTCTCTCTCTCTCTCTCTCTCTCTCTCTCTCTCTCTCTCTCTCTCTCTCTCTCTCTCTCTCTCTCTCTCTCTCTCTCTCTCTCTCTCTCTCTCTCTCTCTCTCTCTCTCTCTCTCTCTCTCTCTCTCTCTCTCTCTCTCTCTCTCTCTCTCTCTCTCTCTCTCTCTCTCTCTCTCTCTCTCTCTCTCTCTCTCTCTCTCTCTCTCTCTCTCTCTCTCTCTCTCTCTCTCTCTCTCTCTCTCTCTCTCTCTCTCTCTCTCTCTCTCTCTCTCTCTCTCTCTCTCTCTCTCTCTCTCTCTCTCTCTCTCTCTCTCTCTCTCTCTCTCTCTCTCTCTCTCTCTCTCTCTCTCTCTCTCTCTCTCTCTCTCTCTCTCTCTCTCTCTCTCTCTCTCTCTCTCTCTCTCTCTCTCTCTCTCTCTCTCTCTCTCTCTCTCTCTCTCTCTCTCTCTCTCTCTCTCTCTCTCTCTCTCTCTCTCTCTCTCTCTCTCTCTCTCTCTCTCTCTCTCTCTCTCTCTCTCTCTCTCTCTCTCTCTCTCTCTCTCTCTCTCTCTCTCTCTCTCTCTCTCTCTCTCTCTCTCTCTCTCTCTCTCTCTCTCTCTCTCTCTCTCTCTCTCTCTCTCTCTCTCTCTCTCTCTCTCTCTCTCTCTCTCTCTCTCTCTCTCTCTCTCTCTCTCTCTCTCTCTCTCTCTCTCTCTCTCTCTCTCTCTCTCTCTCTCTCTCTCTCTCTCTCTCTCTCTCTCTCTCTCTCTCTCTCTCTCTCTCTCTCTCTCTCTCTCTCTCTCTCTCTCTCTCTCTCTCTCTCTCTCTCTCTCTCTCTCTCTCTCTCTCTCTCTCTCTCTCTCTCTCTCTCTCTCTCTCTCTCTCTCTCTCTCTCTCTCTCTCTCTCTCTCTCTCTCTCTCTCTCTCTCTCTCTCTCTCTCTCTCTCTCTCTCTCTCTGTGTGTGTGTGTGTGTGTGTGTGTGTGCGCGCGCGTGCGCGCGCGAGTGCACATGTTCCATGCCCTGTACGCGCCTGTGTACGCTGTCGTGTGCATGTGCGCGTGTGTGCGTACGGAGGGGCAGGCGGGCAGGCGCCTGGGCAACCAGGCTGTTGAGTGGGCGGGAGGGCGGGCAGGCTGGCAGGTGGGCAGGGGAACAGGGGGGCTGGCGAGTAGGTGGGCGGACGGGCGGGTGGGCGTTGGGGTAGTTGGGTGTGCATGGGGGCATAGGCGGGTGTCGGGCCGGCAGGTTTGGGGATGAGTGTGCGTGGGCATAAGTGGCTAGCCATGCATGGGTGCGTGTGTGCATGTGTGCGAGTGTGTGCATGCGTGCCGCACGCAGCGTGCCTGTGGTGGCCGTGTGTCGCCTGCAAGAGTGATATGTGTGCAACAAGCCCAATGGTCAACATGTGTATGTGGCACACCAACACTCCCCCATGACCCGTAGACGACACACAGGAACCAACAGCACGAGAACGACCACGACAAGAGAGACAAGTCCCACTAAACTGTACAGATGGAAAGATAGGAACAAGCACCAACAACATCATCTAGGCACACCATGAGCACACAACAGGCCTACGACATGCATGACGGTTTTGAACGTGTTGCTACTCCACGTCTTTGTGAGGAAGTCACAAAGACGCGTGTGCTGTCGTTTATCCACCTAGATGCGAATTCTTCCTATAGGGATAAGCTCACGTACAAAATGATGCTCAATGTTAACATGCTTTGTGTGTGTGCGATGCATGTCGTTATGCTCAGCGATGGCCTTTGTGCAATGGCATTTGAGGTTTAGGGTGATGTAATGGATGTGCACATCCAGCTACGACAGCAGTCGACAAAGCTAAACACTTTCATAGGTGCTTGCACCAAAACTAACACTCTTCGTCACCTGAGCCTTGTGCCACGCATCCTTGTTTTCCACTCTTTTAGGAAATCGTAGTCCCGTTGACAAGGAAGGTGTATCCTGTGCACCTGTGTGCGTCAATGCCATCAGCCTAGCCACAGTCAATGTAGCCATCGATGACAAGAGATGGTTGTGTCCCATAGCAGAAACCGACTCGTGCTGTGGCGAGCAAATAACGCATGACACACAGTGCGGCCTCTAGGTGATGTGATTGTGGACATTCTAAGAACTAGGCAAGAAAGATCACTGCGAAGGCCACATTCACCCTCGAATCGTGACAAGGTACACGAGGGAAGAGATGGTGCAAAGGCAATAAGTCACATCCACCGGCTCCCCCCGGCCTAGACACATCCAATGCCTTAAGCAGCCTCTGACATGCAGGGATCATTGGTGTCAACGCGGTTGGCACCAATGATCAAGAAGGGACACACGCCTCTCCTCCAAGCTGTGCACATACACATCCTAGTGAACATGAAGAGTGCGGCGACGGCGATCCCGCTCAAGCTCCATCCCCAAAAAGACTCGAACAGGTCCCAAGTCCTTCACTTTGTACGAGGACTGCAACGTCTATATAGAGTGCACTGTTGATGTACTAGGTGACGCGATCAACAAGTCATCAACGGACACCAAAAAAACGACAAACAACGTAGACTCTTGAGTCACAAAGAGTGCAAGATCAAATGTGTTGCATTGATACCCCCCCCCCCCCCCCCCCCCCCCCTCTTGAGGGTCAAGGTGATTATGTGGTTCGAGCATTGTGGCGACTGCTTCAGTCCGCAGAGAGCCTTTTGCACACGCCACACCTTCTCAGTGCCATCAGTGAGTCCCAACGGTTGTACCATGTAAATTTCATCGTCCAGACGTCAATGCAAGAAAGCGTTGTTCATGTCTATCTACTCCAGTTCTCAATTGTGGTGAGCGACCAGGCTGAGGAGTGCCCACGATGTGGTGCATCGTCCCACTAGTGCAAACGTCTCATCAAAACCAACACCGGAGACCTGGGGGAAAACCTTTGTTGTGAGACGTGCCTTTTAGCGGTCAACTGTGCCATCAGGCTTTCACTTTCGTCAGAAGACCCAACACGTGGAAACCGCCTTGTACCCAGGTGGGAGATCTACTAGCTCGTAGATGGCATACGCATCCAAAGCATGGAGTTCCTCACGCATGGCGTCCTCCCACAATTATGCATCAGACGACTCTTGCACCTGTTGTACTGTGTTGGACTCCAACGACAATGAAAGTACTCCGATAGTAGTGTGATCCTCAGCAGCACTGCCTAAAACATGCGCCTCAACTGCACACTGGAACTTCCCCACAACGAGGGAGTCCCCAAGACCCGTCTTGGGGTGCACAAAGCCAGTGGCCAGCCCAAGGGCATCAAGACCGATGGGGTGCAGTAAGGACTCTGGACGTGTGTGAGACGTGAAAGGGGCCAAATGAGAGGTCTCGGGGCGAGAAGAACCGCTGGGGCAAGTAGATAGCACCTGCAACCATCCTCCACGGAAAAAATGGGGACACAGGCGGAGGCACAGCTAAGAGCACAGGTGCAATGACAACTGGGGACGAGGGAGACACAGGTGGAGCAGGCGTAGAGGAGACGGGGATGACTCTGGAGATGAAGTTGGAAATAGAGGGGAGGCTGACCTCGGGGATGAGAGAATAGCATCAGACAACGACGGTGACTATGCAAGAGACAGAGGGGAGACTGATCTAGTGGATGAGGGAACAAAAGAAAATGACAACATCGACGGTAGGGGGATAACAGATGGGTGAGACGCAAGTGGCATTGACAGATCAGGCGATAAGGGTGAGCCCGCACGGGGAGGATCCCCCTCCAACCAAAAGAGTCGAGAGAAGACTGACAGGGAGGCACAACGATCAAGGTTGAGAAGAAATGGTGACTAAAAAAACAGGGCATCGCACGACTCGATGACACGATGACGTTGGGGATTTCACAAGCGCCAAGCCTTGGACTGGGCAGAGACGCCAAGGAACAGGCAAAGGTGACGGCAAAGGGACAAATTTCCATCATGAATGTCCTACGGAAGCCAGATGGCAGCGATGCAGCCCCATACCCGAATAGGGCGAAGGTCGCATGACGGCCATGCCACCGCTCGAATGGAGTGATAGACCGTGGAAGAGGACCGTGAGGAACACTTTTCCAGACCTAGGTTATGAAGCTCATTACTTCAAAGGCAAAGAGCGGGGACAGAAAGGACTCAGAGAGCAGGACGTGTACGCAGTCAACGAGTGTGCGGTTCCAACACTCATTCTGTTGGGGAGTGTATGGGACGGTGAGTTCAATGGGCACACCACGGGACTAGAGAAGGCAAGCGGTGGAGCCCATGAACTCACCACTACAATCACTACAAAAGATGCGCATGGATCACTGGCAGGCACGTTCAACATGAACCAGCCAAGTGTCGAGGAAAGAATAGGCGTCACTCTTCAAACGAAGATCGAAGATCCACCAGTAACGGGAGAAATCGGCGAGGCCCAGGTCATAACAACCTCTCCTCCCAACAATTCATTGGACAGTGGCCCCATGACATGTACATGCACAAGATCAAGGGGATGCATGGATTGGTTGTCAGAGGAGGAGAACGGGGAGCTATGCATCTTGCTCTGGGCACAATCAAGGCAGTCCGAGGAGCAAGGCAGATGAAAAAATTTGCGGTCAAGGCCAAGCGCAGGCCGCAGACAGAGCATGTAGGTGATGGCGTCATTGTGCACATGACCAAGGTGATGATGCAGAAGGCATACATGCTCGGGCAAGAGCAAGAGAGTGACATGACCAAGAGCAATGCCAGTAGAGCCGGGAGCGAACAAAGGCAAACGATGCTGCCGATCACAACGAACACCACGTAAGACAGCGCGACCAGCCAAACACAAGGAGACTACGCCGACACTGTAACTGGCAGAGAAGTCCATACCCTGTATGTCCAGGGTACTGACAGAGAGCAAGTTGACTTCGAGAGAAGGCACATAAAGTGTGTCAGGGAAGACACGTTGCCACTAGGACCAACAAAACGCACAACGTCGACACCCTGGATAGGGTCCATCTAGCCTGATCTAGTGCAGAAAAGGCAAATGGATCCAACAAGAACAAGAGTGAAAAATGCAATACGGATGGAGGTCATGAGGTGGATAGGTCTAGAATCAAGGATATAGAAGTTCCAGGCACATGGAAAGACTGGAGAACACCACACATCGTGACAATGCTGACAGCGGGAACAATCAGCATCAACTGGCCACAGGCAAAAAGGCAACAAGGAAGAGTGACTGACTTCAACAGCTTAATCAATGGGACACTGATTGGCACACTCCCGAGAATCTCCCCGGACCGATTCCCACGTACAATAGAGTCAGACTGACACACACGGCCTCTTGGCCGTGAATTCATACTCTCACTTCCCTAATTGCGGAGCTGCAACAAGTGAGCAAGGGACTACTCCAGCTGACGTTCGCTCCTATGGGCGTGAAAGGAAGGAAGGAGACCGAGGGGACAGGCTATTAGGTGGGCAAGAACCAAGGCGGCTGTACGCAGGCGGAGGAAGAGAGCCCGGTGGAGGACAAAGCGCCGTAAGGTGGCGGCCACCCACAACGATAAGGGAATGGAGGAGCAAGGGTGGTCCTCATCGTGGAGCACGCGTGCACCACCGAAGAGGCGGCGCTGGAATGAGAGGTGGAAAATTCTGACAAGGACAACCGAGCAGTGCGGGCCAAGTGAGCATGCATCGTAGTGGCTAAGTGCGTATTGTATGGATGTGTAGGAAACTTGCGGACACTATGCTTGCTTGAGACACAATTCCAGTAGACAATGAAGCCAATTGATGCGCGAGAGGCATCCTCCTTCTTCTTTTCCTTCCCTTTGCCGCCTTTGCCTTTGCCTCGGTCGTGGCCATGAACGACATAGACGGCAACGCGAGGAGTAAACGTTGACAAGGAAGAAAAGGAGGTAGAGGAGGATGGAGGGGTTGAGGCGGTGACAACTCCGATGCCAGTGAAAGCAGAGCGGTGCAGGCAGCAGTTCTGAAAGCTGGTTTACCAAGCATCAAGGTTCTTTGCGATGAAGTCCCATAGAGCACTGACCTGAGGTGGAGACTTTGGGGGAACTGACTGGGCAGCCAGATGCACTGTTGGATCTTGGAGAGAGGGGTAGCAATGGAACAGCGAGCACTTGGGTATGGAAGGGCATGGGATGCACTCTTGAATACTTGTTACATCACTCAAAACAAGGCAGTACATAAGTAGTAAGAGCATGGGCAAGTCTGCCCTCTCACAAGCCACACTCATTGGCCATTGAGGCCAAGTCTCACTCACACCACACTAGAAGCTCACACAAGAGAGGCAATCAACCTAGCAATCAGGCTGGCCACTCGCACACGACCTAGAGAGCTAGAGCATGCTCTCATGTCACACTCCTAGTGGTCATCTCACCCACAATCACATGGGAAATTGGCATGTGTCCATTGCTAGCACACCAAACCATCAAGAGGATCACACCTCACCTAAAAAGTAAGGCCACATCCATCTATCCTATTCGGCACACTCAGGCCAGGCAAGACTAGAACCAAGGGCCTTTTTGGATAGTGTCTTCAGCTGGTCTTGACCCTGGACTTCTTGTCCTTTTTCCTTTTTGAGACGAAGGCATGGACCCCTGGCCCAGATTCCTGTGGTACATGACCCCGGGAACTTTAAAAATTAATTTCTCCCCATCCGACCGTTGGATCGGCCCAAAACTTGGACCATAGACAACTTGCCACCAGATCTTTTGCATGATGTGGTCAGATTGACGATCGGAGCAGACATTTGGTATTTTCTCCATGTCTGATCCTGTGGACCTGTGATTGATCCGGATGGCCCCATTTCTAACAATCTCCCACTTTGCCGCAGTCAGAGTGGGTTGAGTCCACATGCCTTCGTGGAGAAACACTGTTTCTCCCGGGTCACTGGCTTGGTGCATAAATCAGCGACCTGGTTGCTGGTTGGAGTGAACCCTAGCTTGGCACCATGTGCATGATGAAGTGATATGCAATATCAATGTGCTTGGTCATTTATGGTGCTCTGGGTTCTTGGCGAGTGCGATTACACTCTGGTTGTCGACGTGCATAGACACTGGCGCTATTGCACTCCCACTTATCTCCATCAGGAGACGTTGCAGCCAGACTGCTTCTTGGCTACAAAGTTGAATGACACATACTTAGCTTCTGTGTTGGAGGTGGCCACAACCACCTGCTGCTTGCTGTACCAGCTGATGGCTCCGCCGTTCATGAGGAACACATGCCTAGAGATGGACTTGCGGTACTAAGAGTTGGAGGCCCAATCTGCATTTGCATCGCCGATGATGTTGCTATTGTTGCTGTTGTAGGTGATGCCGACGTTGATGGTGCCTTCAAGGTAGCAGAAGATTCACTTGACTGCCTTCTGGTGCTCAGGTCCGGGATTAGCCTGGTGCTGGCTGAGAGCTCCTACACCCTATGGGATGTCCGGCCTGGTTGCCACCATTAGGTACATGAGGCTGCCGACGGCACTCTGGTCCTTCAACCGCTCAACTGCATCGGCTTCTTCGTTGAAACGTGTCAGGTACTATCGCGTCTCCAGCGACATGCCGATGGGTTTGGCTTCCGCCATGCCGAACCGCTGCAGGACGTCTTTGATGTAGCAGGTATATTGCAAGGAGAGAGTGCGTGACTTGCGGTCACGCATGATCTGGATGCCGAGGAAGTAAGAGGCCTTCCCAAGGTCCGACATGTGGAAGCGCTCCTGCATGGCTGCCTTTCACTCCTGTAATGCGGACATGCTGTTGGAGAGGAGAGCATGTCATCAACATAGACAATGATGATCAGGATTTCATGCTCATGCTGTCAGCGGTAGACACTATAGTCACACTCACTGCTATCAAACCCCATGCAGTGCAGCGCTGCGTCCATCTTCAGTTTCCAAGCACGCGATGCATGTTTGAGGTCATATAGCGACTTCTGTAGCTTGTACACTAGGTGTTCTTTGCCATCCATGACAAACCCCTCTGGCTGCTCCATGTAAATCTCCTCCTCTAGGTCACCATTCAAGAACGCCGTCTTAACATCCATGTGGTGGACCTCAAAATCCTCTACTGCTGCATAAGAAAGGAGCGTGTGCACAGAGGCAAACTTTGCAACAGGGGCGAATGTTTCTACGTAATGGATGCCCTCCTCCTGAGAGTACCCCTTGGCGACCAGCCTTGCCTTGTACTTCTCGAGGCTACCATTTGCTCCCCGTTTCTTCTTAAACACCCACTTGCATTTGATGACCTGACCTCCAGGTGGATGCTCAGTCAGCACCCACATGCCATTGTCCAGCTGCAACTGCATCTCTTGCTACACTACGTGCGTCCAATATGCTGCATCTGGTGCTACCATTGCCTCCTTGTAGGTCCGTGACTCATCTGAATCTGCTTCAACTGCCACATTCATTTGCTCCGGCTTCTGCCGCATCCAAAAGTTAGCACGTTCCCCAGTCTTGTACCACACCCTGAGAGGGTACCTGCGACCTGGAGCTAGTGCGTTGATGGGTGGCTGGCATAGTGATGTTGGTACAACTTCTGCCTTTGCTGCTGGTGATTCCCCTTCCATTGTATCAGACATGGGAGAGTAGGGTACTTCTCCCACTGTCACGGTTGAGGAAGGGTCAGGGGAGAGGAGGACTGGATCAGCTGCTCCCGCTACTTTGTCAGCTGCTGGTTTTGCAGCCTCCTCACATAGGATGTTGGTGCCGATGATATTTCTTTCGTCAAAGATGACCTCCCTGGAGATGATGACGTGGACCGTATCCCTCTCCTAGAGACAATAGTCCTTGCTTGCCACGTCGTAGCCGTTCATCAGCATCTGCACGCTCTTGGCATCCGGCTTCTGTCGCTTTTCCTCCGGCACGTGCATGTGCGCCATGATACCGAAGGCGCACAGGTAGCCCATGCTCGGCTTCTTTCCGAACCACGCCTCGTACGGTGTCATCTTTTCTAGTGCCTTTGTTGGGCTACGGTTCTTGATGTAGACCACTGTGCTCACAGCTTCAGCCCAGAATTCGTAGGCCATCCAGGCTGCGTGTAGCATCGAGCGCGCTGACTCCATGATAGCCCGGTTGGCGCATTCCGCTACACCATGCTGCTGTGGCGAGTATGCCGCGGTGCGTTGTGGCTTGATGCCTGCTGCTGCAAGGTAGGCCTGGAACTCCTTGCTCAGGTACTAGCCATCACGGTCGCTACATATCGCTTTGATCTTCTTCCCAGTCTGGTTCTCCACCATCGCCTTGAACTCCTTGAATCTGTCAAATCATTGGTCCTTGGAGGCAAGGAACTACACAGTAGTGAAATGGCTGAAATCATCAATGAATGTGAGGTAGTACCTAGAGCCTCCAAAGCTATGGGTCTGTATGGGGCCACACAATTCTGTGTGGACCAGCTCCAACACCTCTTTTGTACGATCTCCTACTCTAGAGAACGCCTCACGATTCTACTTTCCCTCCAAACAACCGATGCACAACTGATGCTCGAATTTGGAGATGGTCAATAGATCGCACACCATCTGCTTCGTCTGTACCTGTGGCAAAGAGCGCATGCCGATGTGGCCATAGCGCGCATGCCAGATCTCGCCATCTGTGGCCTACACCACTGCTCCAAGGCTCTGTTCACGCGGGACCTTGGTTTCCCCAAGCGGCCGGTACATGTCGCCCTCCTTCACCGATCTGGCCATCTCCTCCCCCGTGTCTTTATTGAGGATGTAGCCATAGTTGTTGTCGAAGATGACACGCATCCCTGTGTTAGTGAGAGAGGAGACCGATATGATGTTGAATGTAGCATAAGGTACATACAGCACTCCGTGGAACACTCCCACTTCCATGCCACGTTGGGTCTCCAGCCACATCTTCACAATCCCAATCCCCTCAGCATACACCATGCGATCATCATCCAGTACAATGGGACAAGGAGGGATGGACAGCAGCTGCGTGAAACACTCCTTGTACGTGGTCAAGCTCTTGGTGTAGCCTGAATCCATGTACCAAGCGAGGTCTCCCAACTCCATTCGCGACAAGTCAGAATGTGCCATAAGAGCTGGTCTCGCACCATCTTGGCAGTATTCATGTTACCAAAGTGGCACACACCTCCCTGATTATGCTGCTGCTGCTGCTACTGCTGTTGCTGCTAGTACTACTGCAGCTGCTATGGTTGCTACTGTTGCTGAGCCCGCTGTTGCTGAGGCTGCTGCTGCGGCTGTTGCTCTTTCTGGTCCCTCTTCCACTTGAAGCACTCCTTGTAGTGTTCTTCTTTGTGGCAGTAGTGGCACTCGCCTTTCTTCTTGCCTCTCTGCTGACCTAACTGTTGCTGCTGGTTACAATTGCCAATGACCACAAATTCTACTTCTATCCCGTTGCTACCACCGTTACACTTGGCTGCATTATGGCGTAGCTCCACTTGCACCAGGTGAGTAGAGATGAAGTCCAGGTCGAGAGTAGGCTGGCACTCCAGCGTCTCCCACACCGTGTCGTAGCTTGAGGGGAGACCCCTCAGCAAGAGGAGGATGAATCAAGTCTCCTCAACAGGGTTCCCGGCTGCTTTCAGCTACTTAGCGAGGTCCTTGGCCCTGTCCAGATACGCCTCCATTCCTTCACCACTCTGCACCCTCAATGCCATCATCTTCTCCTCCAAAAGCATGAGGAAGGCTGGATCCTTACTCTCATACTTCTTGCACAACGTCTCCCACCCCTCCTTTGCCGTTGCCGTCTTGCTCATATACTGGAGGTGCGGGTTGGAGATGGTGTTGACAAGCAGCCTGTAGGCCTGCCTTTCCTTCTTCCTCCACCCCTGAGACATTGCTGCTGCAACTGCACATGAACCTGCACCGGCTGCACCCTTCTGTGGCGTCTTCTCCACCACCACCTACGCTGCGGTGGTGTCCACTGCTTGCAGAACTGGAATTGGCTCTTCGTCGCTCACCACCTCCCACAAGCCCCGCTCCTCCAAGGGAAGGCGGGTGCGGATCTTCCGAAAGGCGATGTTGGCACGTCCTTCCAGCCTCTCAAGAGGCTGGGCGGCTGTCACAACGGCTCCTGCTGCCATTTGAGCTATGGTGATGCTCAGCACTGTCCTTGGACGGTGGCGCTACTCTTGCTTCTGTTGTTGCTTCTGCGAGAAAACCGCCTGACAGAAAACGGACTGTGGAGACCAGCAGAATGGGAAGTATGAAAAACTGAGCCCACCACTGGAAACTTCAGCTCAAAACCTTGCAGATAGTCACCCTAAACAGGTCATCAACAGGGGATTTTAGGAGATTTGCCCTCTTAAAAACTGGGTAAGCTGTTGCCCCTACTCCAGCTCAGACCAGCGACTTTGTAAACAACGTTTCTCCTAAACGTACCAATGGAACGCAAAAAACATTGCACCCCTGGAAAGCTTAGGAAAAATACTATAATTACATATGCCAATTTTAAAATTTGACAAAGAAACAAGAGAGTTATGGCCAGCACAAGGCGACTGTCTTACTCCCAGAGAAGGAAGTTGCACAGGCCGACCTTGTTTTGGGCATAACTCACAATCCGACTGTTGGATCTTCGTGATCTTGCGCTCGTTGGAAAGCTTGTCTTGCAAACTTGAAGATCCACTGGTCAAATTCTAAATTTCATGTAGGTTTGACTCCAATTCGACATCGTCAAAGTGACGGCCTGCGCTGTCAGAAACTGGCATAACCTAGCTCTGATACCAAGTGTTGGATCTTGTAGAGAGGGAAAGCAATGGAACAACGAGTACTTGGGTATGGAAGGGCATGGGATGCACTCTTGAATACTTGTTACATCACTCAAAACAAGGCAGTACATAAGTAGTAAGAGGATGGGCAAGTCTACCCTCTCACAAGCCACACTCCTTGGCCATGGAGGCCAAGTCTCAGTCACAACACACTAGAAGCTCACACAAGAGAGGCAATCAGCCTAGCAATCAGGCTGACCACTCACACACGACTTAGAGAGCTAGAGCATACTCTCATGTCACACTCCTAGTGGTCACCTCACCCACAATCACATGGGAAATTTCCATGTGTCCATAGTTAGCACACCAAACCATCAAGAGGATCACACCTCATCTAAAAAGGCCACATCCATCTATCCTAGTCAACACACTCTGGCAAGGCAAGACTAGTACCAAGGGCCCTTTTGGATAGTGTCTTCAGCTGGTCTTGACCCTGGACCTCTCGTACTTTTTCCTTTTTGAGACGAAGGCATGGAATCCTGGCCCAGATTCCTGTGGTATGTGACCCCGGAAACTTTAGAGATTCATTTATCCCCATCCGACCGTTGGATCGGCACGAAACTTGGACCGTAGACAACTTACCATCCGATTTGCATAGTGAGGTTGGATTGACGATCGGAGCAGGAATTTGGTATTTTCTCCATGCTTGATCCTATGGACCTGTGATTGAGCCGGATGGCCCCATTTTTAACATGCACCAGCTTGTCCGCCTTGACCTCGAGGAGGAGGTGAGAAAGCTTTGGAATGAGACTGTTCGCCATGGCGAGGACGAACAAGAGTTGACCGGGTGTTACTTCCCCGAGTTCACGAAGGAGCTTGATGCCAGAGGCCTAGTAGACGTTCGTAGCCTCATCCACGTGCATGAGCAAGGTGTTGAACTGGACAGTCAGGGAGCTCTGGACGGCCTGGCCAGTGATGGTGGAGCTACGACGCTGAAAATTATAGGCACCGACAGGGTTTTCAGCAGTACAAGTGGCGGGGTCGGTATTGTAGGTGCTGAATTTGTCAGTGAGATGTTCAAGCATAGCGGAAATGAAGGAACACACGACGCGTGTAGAATCAGAGGGGACAGGTACGAAGGTAGGATTAGCAGCAGGTGAGCGGGGAAGTAATTCTCCCAGAGTTACTCCTCTTGGACCCAGGTGCTAACGCAGATGACCCAAGCAGAAAAGACAAGACCAGGGGTGAGCAGATGCACATGGGAGTAGAAGTCGTGCTCGCATGGTGCTGGCACAGTGTGCAGGGTGGCAGTCGAGGAGGCGGAGCTAGACAAGGCAGATGCAACTGGGTGCAAACAAGTGGAACCAGAGGTGTTGGTTGCTGTCGCAGGCGCGGTAAGGCTGACAGAGAGAGGTGCAGCAGGCCAGCGTAAAAGAACCATTGTTGTGACCTCATAAGCAAGTTTAGCGTGCTCATCTGCTTGCGCCTAGAGGCACTCCTCACCTACGCACTGAGCCTCAAGATGAGCACGTAGCTCACGCTGCAGCTATACAATGAGTGACACATCGTTTCTAGGCATGACGATGAACGAATCTGCCAAAAAGAAAAACTTTGCAGAGTTGCCCTTGCTCCTATGGGCGTGAGAAAATCTGAATGGGATATTGAAATGGTCTTCGCTGCACTGCATGACAGCCCGCCAACAAAGACACACCCCAGAGAAACAGAGAAGAGACCAGGCAAGAGAGAACAGGTGCCAAACGTACTTTGCAAGGTTGCAAGAGACAGGGAAGAGTGGTGGAATGGATGCAAGTGCATCAGCAGTGAGGATGGAGAAGGAGGAAATGAGAGGAATTGCAGGAACAAAAACCCCTGACAATGTTGTAGAACTCAGGATCAAAGTTTCTGCTGTGGCGGAGATGAGAGCGATGACGGAAGTGTAGACGACGGAAGGCTCTGCTGTTGCTAAAACAACAGCTCCTCCCATGGACATGCGAATGGCCGATACTGAAGAGGCAGTGGCAGATGCCGCAGATGCGGCTTTAGAGGCCACCTTGGCTACAACTGCCGCCAACAAATGTGCAAGATCGGCCGTTGTTTCTGCAACCAGTCCAGATGCCACAATAGCCTGGGTGTAGGTCTCAGTGGCTCAACCGGTGGATGTTGCAGCAAGTGCGTGTATCACGCACGCTGCCATAGTGAAAGTGGCAGATGCCAAGGCTGTTGCGTCAATGACACCTGCTACCAATCCAGTGAACGTAAGCGCGTACTAAGCAGCAGAAAGAAGTATGTCCTCATCAATCCCACGGCTACTGCGTTAGATGAGATGAAACTGCCCCAGTGACTGGAAGGAGGGGAGTGTACTGCCGTGTTTGGACGAGGTTGGACCAGCGTCGGCGGTGCGGTCGCGTGGAGTGCTGAAGACCGGCTTTCAGTGATAGACCCATGCCAAGTGTGATGCAACGACTCGCATGTGTCATACTTAGAGTCCACTGAGTCTGCTCCGGGCTACGACGACTGTGCCACGTTGCAGGTTGGGCAGGAGCTGACGCTGCTGCTATCAATGCTACTGTTGCTACTATTGCCACTGCTACTGATAGCGCTGCCATTGCCGTCACTATTGCTGCTGCCACTGTTGCCACTGTTGGTTTTGCTTCTGTTACGTTTGCCTGTGTGGCTACTACTGAAACCACTGGTGTTGCAATTACTATTGTAGTGCCAGAAATTTGCTGTTGCAGCTGCGACTACTGGTGTTATTATTGCTCATCGTGCGGTAGCTCCTTTTTGCTGCTGCTGATGCTGCTGATATTTCTTCCACTGTTGTTGCTGTTGCTGCTACTGCTACTACTGCTATTGCTACATTCACTGGTACTGCTACTACTTTGGCCATTGATGATTCAATTGCTGTTGCAATAGTAGAAGTCTGCTACTGTAGCTGCCGCTTCTGTTGTTGTTGTTGCTGATGCAATTGCCACTATGGTGACCTTAAATCCTATAGATGACTTAACCATTGGTCTGACATGTACCCACAGCCAACAGTTGGTCGTTGGAGGGGAACTGGTCAAGGGCAGGTTGCTTGACACTGCCGCAAGTGGAAGAGACCACTTGCTGAGGGAGGGCGGCATGCAGTGGCAGACTGCCACTGTTGGTGGCAGCCGTTGCGAAGGAGATGCTGTCACCGCCTCTTAGAATATGGCAAAGCCGCCGGCAAGAGATCCAAGGCTGCCAAGGGGGGTCCGCAAGGACATGGATTCATTTGTTGTCGATGCACGTTGATTGTCTTTGCTCGATATGCTGCAGTTGCGATGGTGGCAGTGGCAAAAAATGCGGCCCTGGATCAGGGGTAATGTAACTCCACACTATCCCTCTTATGCGCAGGTGTTCTTTTCCCTTTTCCGATACTGGTGGATAGACAAGGGGAGTGAGGGAGAAGAGCTAGGGATGCAAGAGAGGAAGGTTTCAGTCAGAATAGGGCTGAGACTATGAATTAGGCTGAGGTGACAGTCTTTGCGTGACAGAGTTTGGGGGGGAAGCGAGAGAGGGTGAGTTGCATGGGACGAGCTCCTCCATGGTCGAGTGAGCTACGAGCTCATCTTTGACCGGCGTGCCTCAAATCACACCTCCTCATCCACATGCCTAATGGTTACATCCCCTCACCCCCTCCCCCAAATAGCATGGAACTGTATGAGTACAATCCAGAGGCCACAAACTGATGCATACAAGTCTCATGTCGTAGAATCTATGTCATTGCATCATGGAGCTCCATGGAGAAATGGGCCCAACCTGTTGGCTACCCTATCATTCCACAACCTCTGTGCCTCCCCAACCACTGGCGTCACCATCAGGTGGTACCCTGTCACGTGTCGTGTGGCTTACCAGCCATATGCAAGAGTGATATGCGTGCAGCAAGCCCAGAGGTCAACATGTGTCCGTGACACACCAACACCTTTATGCTATTTCTCATAAGCTTGGCAATGCTTGGCACAAATGCATGTACGTTAAGATCCAAGGTTGGAATTCTCTCTCTCTCTCTCTCTCTCTCTCTCTCTCTCTCTCTCTCTCTCTCT
>SZWC01005455.1:18651-38287 GCA_023375785.1 Penium margaritaceum | reverse complement strand
TCTCTCTCTCTCTTAAGGATTTGGATGGGTTAACACAGTCTTCACGCTACTTCCGCCCTTCAGAGTGGTGGCTATTGTCGCTCTCAGGTTGACCTCGCTCTCTTCATGAGCAATCCGTCGGCAACCTTTGTCAACATTTTGCTGTACTTCCACGACCTCTTGATTGCCTCTCAGGATCCTCAGGCTGTCCAGGTTATGAGGAATCTCCTCCAATTTGCGTACAAGATAAAGGATCTCTATGATACCCACATCTTTCTGGGCATGGAGATTGAGCGTGACCGTCAGCGACAAGTGTTGCATGTGCATCAAACCGTGTATGTATGCACCCTAGCATTTTGCTGGCCTGTTGGCCATTGTTCTCCATGCATCCATGTCAATGATTCCTGTAGCATACCGGCTCTTGAAGACACTCGACCCCGCACGGCAGGGGGAACCCGTTAACGTCACGGCATACCTCCAGGTCATTAGGTCCCTAACGTTCCATGGTGCCACCACGTGTGGAGACCCAATGTTTGTGGTCATCTTCTTGTACCAATTGTTTGAATATTTGTGTCAACCCCATCTTGAAGCAACATTGTGTGTTGTGCGCTATTTTGTATCTAATCCCCGTCTAGACTCATACATTTGTGTGTATCCCTCTATTGTGGTTGACGGTACACGGTTGTAGAAACAAAGAGAAAGTTGGCTGTGAAGGAGGGCAAGTAGACTACCCCCTCTAGCTTGAGGTAGGAGGGTACTGTATCCAGCTTGGCTGTGAAGGAGGGCACTGTAACCAGCTTGTCACCAATCACCTCTGCTGCCTCAACCTTTCCATTGGCGACTCTGAAGTTCTTGTTGCATGGAGCAAGAGAGATGAAGTCTCTCTTCTTGTAAGTAGCTTGCTCGTTTGTACCCGAGTCAAGGCCGTAAGCTCTTGGCCTGAGTATTACCCTCCCTTTATTGGAGGCACACTCTGCCATCAAGCTTGTGGGATCCTTCCTAGAATTTCCCCTTCACCATTAATCCTTGTCTCCTCCCTCCTTCTTGGGTGTCCGGCATTCCCGAGCCCGGTGTCCAGCCTTACCACAGTTGTGGCAGTTTTCTTGGCGCTTTGTACCCCTTCCACTATTGCCAGTGCTGTTGTTTCCCTTGCACCCATAGGAGGAGGAATTGCAGAAAGTGCTGCTGCTCCGTGAGGCAAATACAACCATGTTTGCTTCACTGCTGTTGTGACGCATTGCTTCATTGTGCACATACTCTGAGACAGTAGTGTAGGATACTTGCTCTTCAGTCCACCCTCCAAGCACTGTGATCATTGGACCCCAGCTCTCCGACAACGTCATCAGAAAGATCATGGCCTGCATACCGGATTTCAGGTCCCATCCCATGCTGGTGGCTAGTTGCAAGAGCATCTCAAGCTTCTACATAAAGGAGGAGACATCCTCCCCTTCACCAAGCCTCATGCTGACGAGGTTCTGTAGAATGAAGAGACGGTGGGCAAGTGAGGAGGACTGAGACACGTTGCCTAGTTTGGCGTATGCCGCGGCTGCCACTGTACACTTACTGGTGTGTGAAAGGAATGAGGGTTGTATGGAGGAAACAAGAACGGCGAGAGCCTTTTTGTTGTGCTTAACCCATGCCACAAGGTCAGCACCCTCTTCCTTTGGTGCTGGGATAGTTCCGTCAAAATATCCTAGCAAGTCTCTATCATCCATGATGATCTCAAACTGCCACTTCCAGAGTGCAAACCCCTCTCTATCAAAATTGAGGATGGGAGAATGATTCCCTGGTTCTCCTTTCCCTGCCATCCCTACAACTACAATTGCTACAGCTGTTGCACCTCTTGTTGATGCAGATGCACCTATGTTTTAGGCCGTTATCAGCTGTTGGTGAGAAGAGGCAACTGCTTGCCCTGTTCACATTGGCCGATGCAAGCAGATGTAGGTTGATGTAGGCTAGTGTAGGCTGGTTTAGACTGATGTCAGCTCCCAGGATGAAAAGGTGCAGATGTTTTGTATGCCCCTCCGGCTGATGATTGACTTTCAAACAGAGAGGTTGGTTGAGAGCAAAGACGCTCTCACTGCTTGTGACTTTAGCGGTTGCGTGGGTGAAACTTCTCTAACCAGAGGAGTGGACCCATAACCCTTTGTTAGCTACTGAGCTAACCACCTCTGGCAGAGAAGCAACAAAACCAAAAAAGCTCACAAATGTTTTTACACCTTCTTCCTTTTTTGACATGTTTCATGCACCCCAAACTTAATCAAGCATACACTTCACCTTCAAGAGTACTAACACCTTAGCATTACATCTCATGAAGAGCTCAACTCATCAATATGAAAGAGAGAATCAAACAAGGGTTGATTGATCAGCATGCCAGACAAGTCCTTTTATAGCTGCCTATCCAGTCCTGGAACTCAAAGGCACATTCCTAGGGAGAGACATGACCCAGCCACATCACCAATAGACTTGCACAGTGGGCTTGACACACCAATAGTCTAGTGTCAACGTGACAGACCAACTATGTAGCTTCCAAGAAGCTATGGACTTTCTTTCTTGGAAGCTTCCATAACAAACAAGATGTGCATGGGGCCATGATTCAACTCATGACCCCTCACTTGACCAAATCAATGAAATGGCTAAGTTAACCACTCACCCACATGGTGTACTCACAGGTCATATTCACATGAGACAGAGCATGATTGAGTCACACCACAACGAATCCAGGGGTCATACCTCCACGAGGGACGGAGCATACCTGATTTGTCCTAAAACACTGAACAAGGGGCAAGAACATTCAACACCTGATTGGTGTTAACATGCGGCAGCGGCGCGCTGACTTTCTCACAATGGCCCTCTGTAGTGGCAACTTCAAAGTTGGTCTTCAATCCCTTCATGGTGATCTCGGTTGACGGGTGTATGCCTCTTCATTGTTGTATCCCTCGGTCGTTCTTTTGTTGTATGTTGTGGCTCCTTATTGCCTTGTGGTTGTGATCCTTCTGTGCTTGTGTTGTGCGGTGCCTACATGCCATTGGAGGGAGTTATTGACTTATTTGTCTTAGAAACCTTTGGACTTGACGCCACTCACTTGCAAGCATTCCACAAAGGTCAAACGTTCTATCAAATATTTCCGCTACACTTTCTCTGCTCTCTTGTTTTGGCAAGAGTTTTCTCTATGGCCAGCTTTTAGGGCAATTTTCTCGGTGGTCCTATATTTGTTGTTTCTAAGCGTGACTATTTAGGACTCATTTTTTTGCATCTCTTGCTTCTTTTAGATTGTCATTTGAACACCTGAGCAGTCCGTATGGTTCCCGAGATTGCACTAGTTTTTGTTCTAGACCTCATAGGTGCTTCGTTTCTATTTCTCATTAGAATTGTGATGTGTTGTACAGATACACGCACGTCAGGATCAGAGGATAGGAGTATATCTATCTCTCTCTCTCTCTCTCTCTCTCTCTCTCTCTCTCTCTCTATCTCATTCTGTTTGTAACTCTTACATTTCTAAGTGTTTCTTTGTCGACTCTCCACCTAGTCCACTTCTCAACAACACTAGAATTTTTTTAATCTACACTTCGATATTCTCAAAATCCCTCGACTTCTCGATGGATTTTCTCAAAGCAACCACTCACGACGCAACATCACACACGTCACCCGCCTCGAGTACCCAAGACCCAACATATGCCTCATTATTTTTCTCATCATTGTATGTATGAAATCCACTTGTTCAAAACTTGTCATTTTAGTACACTTAACGTTAAATGTAAACTATCCATTTCTTCCAATCCCTCGACTCGTTTTTTGCTCCACACCTCATACATGTGAACCATCCATGTTCCGCCCGACATAACACTTGCTATCAGAGCACATTAGTGTTGTAGGGGCAGCTGACGCATTGACTACAAGATGACAACCTCACACAAGTCTTCAACGCATCTCCACTGTTTAGATATTCATAGACCTAGTAACAACAATCAAGAACAGAGAAAGCACACCCAGAAACGAACAACAGTAACTGGTGAAGGCTCCAACATTGGAGAGTCAGCAGCACGTGATCAACGACGCTCTTAAAGCAAATCAGGCAGCAACGGCAACTTTTGTGGTGATTGGCACAGAAACGTCGACCCCGATGGTCAACCTGGTCATGGAACCCTCGGCCTCGGTAAACCCTTCGTCCCCGTTGGTGCCTGCAGGGTCAACAGGTGGCACGATAGGAAACACTACCCGATAGGCTCATACCAACAAAGATCTGTATCAGAAAGAATATGGACTCGAGAGCCTCAATACCCATCTACTCCAACAACTCAAAGAAAAAATGGACAAGCTTTGAATTCATGCACGCAGGAAAGCTACTCACCGAGAGAAATTTTCAACTCTCGAATAAGCCTCAAATTCCACTGGCACTCCTTGAGTGGTTCAATTCTGCAAATTGCAAACCACCAACAGTCAGGATGTGGCTGCTGAGTTTGAAGGTGCACTTCACTGCTTCTGAGGTCAACACCGTTTAAAAAGAAAATTGACCTCGTGGCCTCGCTTTTGGGTGGTACAACTTTGTGTTGACGGTCCGATCTAAAGGTCATCCAACGGCAGGACGAGACTGGCAAAGTTGGATTAACGGCTAACGCAACCGCTCTCACATCGTCAACCGCAGGGATATTGCCTACCTTTTCAGCTGATTAATTTGACATGGCACAATTATTTGAATCCATCAGAGAACTCGGTAGAAATCATGCATGTCATACTCGCATACTTTGGAGAGATGAACAAAAAATCTGACGCATGGTACAAGCTTCAACACCTGCATTGGTAGTCTAGAATGGCACGAAACATTATCACTGGCCGTACTCTCGCCCCTGATGAACTCTGCTTCTACTACAACTGATCGTCGAATCCGCATACGACTCCGCAACTTCCACGAAAACGGGTGAAATTCTATTTGAGCTGGTCTGTGGTAAAATTCTTACCACACCAACAGGACAGAGCCAGATTTATATCTCCACTGTCGACATTCACTGATGGAATGTCTTCCGCATTCGGGAGGAAACAAGCCAGGCTTTTCGCAAAGACACAAGTATCCATGAAGCGAGTAGCTGACCGACGTCGTAGTGATGATGTGTTAAGCGCCAGCGATCTTGTCCTATTCAGCTCGGCAAACGTCAAACTCTATGGACAAGACTTTTCAAAGATCAAACCCTGATGGTTGGCCTGTTTGGATTCGAGAAAATGGAAATTCCGGTTGTTGTTGAAATTTTCCTACCACACAACATGGTTTTTCACCCAGTGTTCTACATCAGCAAACTCAAGCACTACTGGAACCCCAGGAAGAACTTTTCCGGCAGAGACATCGCTCCTCCACCTCCAATACGAGTGGATGGGGATACGAAGTTCATGATTGAAGAAATCCTCGATCATTGATGCTGTGGAAAAACAACTTAATATCTGGTCAAGTGGCATGGCTATGCCGTCGCGCATAGCACCTGGGAGCCCTAAGACAACCGTTGAGTGGTCTATCATCTCATTGAGGGCTATTATCATCATCACCAGCCTTCATCAATTAATGCGCCGGGACGTCGCGGGTGAAAGGGGTGTACGTGTTGCGTCTGAGACGTCCATGGGCCCCTAAACTATGCGACTGGGCACTTTTTTTCTTACATTCAAGGCTCACCATGCATCAACATCATGATGTTTACGTCGTTCTTCCAAGGGCATTTTGGCCACCTGCCCCGACCTCTAGTGTTTCCCTTCTAAAGATTCTGACACTTTCAACCACATTCTAGAAAGGCTGAGACAAGTATCACAAATAGTATTGATGTTTTGGTGCCGTGCGGTCGTCTTCTCAACGACGCTCCACTTTTATGAAAATGCGCCTTGATATTCTGGAATCCCCCCAAAGTTTTGGCAGGGTTTCTCAAAGTGACCATGGATGATGCATTGTCGCATGCGTCACCCGGCCAAAACCCAAAAATTGCCACATTATGTTTCCTGTCATTGTAAAAATGCGCTCAAACTGTTCAGCACTTCTCATTGAATTACACTTTATTACTGAGTATAATCAATTGAACTTTCCCAATTCCTCGAATTGGCTTATGATATGCACCTCATCATCGTGAACCATCTACATTGCGCTTGGCGTAATAGTGACAGTCACATAGGTGGGTAGTGTTTTGTCGATTTGGCATTGACAGGTTCGTGGATCATCACACAATATAACTGGCTATGAGCACTGGCGAGATTCGACAAGGTCATATGAACTTGATCGAACAACGTATGGATGAAGTCTATTGCTGCTTTGATGTTATGTCCCTGACATACACGAGTCCCTAAACTTCATGAGTGGGTATTTCTGTCCTTATATTCATGGCCCAACGCGTGATGACTTCCAAATTTTTATGCCATCTGGCCTAGGACATTTTTGCCAACTGCCCCGACCTCCGGTGTTCCGTTCCAAACGTTTTTGACAACTTCAACCACTTTCCAGAATGGTCACCAGAAGTGTCGCGAACCATATCGATGTTTCGATATTTTTCGTTCAGCTTCTTGATGGCGCTAGACTTTTGTAAAGAAGCGCCTTGATATTTACGAAGCCCCCCAACTTCTCGGCGGAGCTTCTTGACTCAACCACTCACGGCGTGACCTCGACCGTGATGCTTGGCTTGAACACCAATGACCCAACTTCTGCCTCATTCTCATTCTCGGCATTTAAGCATGTGCTCTTCTCACATGGCACTTGTCAGCGAAGTACACTTAGTGCTTAATTCAAGTTATCCATTTTCCCCAAACACCCGGATCGTCTTCTGTCCCGCACCTCATCCTTGTGAACCACCTACGTTCCGCTGAGCGTAACACTTGGTATCACAACGCAGCGGTTCTGGAGGGATTGCCGACACATTAACCACCTTGCGACAACCTTGCACAAGTCACCGGTGCATCCCCACCGTTCAGAAGATCACAGACTTTGTGATGACAACGATGAACAAAGAAAGCACAACCAGCGACGAGCAGCAGTCTCGGGCAAGAAATCTGGTGTTGTTCACGATAGCACGCGAACAATGATTCTCTCCAGGCAAACCAGGTGGCAGCAACAACTTTCGCGATGAATGGTGCAGCACCGACAAACCGGACGGCCAAGCTGGTGACGGATCCCTCGGGCTCGGAAAACCCTTCGCCACTGCCGCAGCCAGTTGGGTCGACACCTAGCACGATGGGTGGCACCGACCGACAAGCACGAATAAACAAAAACCTGTACCAAAAATCATCAGGAATCGAGAGCCTCAACACCCAACAGATCAACCCTGCGATAGAGGAGCTTCAAGGTTCGCATGCGTGCAAGGCAGTGCTTGGTGAGAGAAATTTACTACTCTCAAATTTACCCCAGATTTGACCAACACTTCTCAAGCAGTTTGATCCCGCTAACGCCAAGGGACCAACGGCGAGGATGTGCCTAAAGAGTTTGTAGGTATATTTAATTTCTGCTAGCATCAACAACGACAAAAAGAAAATTAACCTCATGGCCTCGCTTTTGCATGGCACGGCTTTGAGTTGGTGGTCCGATCTAAAGGCCATCCAACAGCATGAGACCGGCAGAACTGGATCAGCGGATCATGCGACTGCTCTCACATCGTCGACTGTAGGCGTACTAGCTCTCGAGTAGGTAAATCTGATGTGGCACAACTCTCTCACGCCATCGGAAACATGGAGCGACTTCATGTGCTACACTTTTTCGCTTTGGAAAGCTAAACAAGAAATCCGATGCACAATACATATTCCAACTTCTACATCAGCAGTCCAGTGTGACAGAGTACACTCAACGTTTCCAAGAAACCATCATTGGCAGCGGCCTCGCCCCCAACAAACAGTATTTTTACTACAAGAAGATGTTCAGCAAGCGATCGCTTTTTCCGGCGTCTAAGACAACCTTTCCATTTTTTATCACAGCAGCTGATTGCATCGAAAACACCGACTATAACGCTTGGATGCAGGAATCCAACTGCTGGAAATCCCAAAGCCACAATTCTTACCATGACGGTGGGAAGTCGTAGTTGAAGGAAACCTCATATTTAATGGTGATGATCACCATTGATAAGCACGATCAACAGCTTTAATGGACTTCCGGAAAGCCAGGTCAGCCCTTGCGCGACTGGTGAAAGTGGCAACAACAAGCCAAAAGGGGGGGAGGGGGTCACAGAAAAAGAGCGAAGAGTCCAGGAAACAGCAAATGACAGGAGCAGTCAGAAAAATCTGCATCGACCGATCGCTCGTCTGAGCGGCTCACATCTCTGTATATGAGGGTTCTTGAGATTGCAAAGTTTGACGAGGGGTACGAAGACGTCCAACTGGCAATACTGCTCCGAGTACAGCGGAGGGGTTGTAAAAGTTGTAGAACGGTACTGGCACTAGTGGATGGAGGAGCTTCTCACAGTTTTTTCAGTTATGATATGGGTCAGAAGCTGTGTTTACAAAATGAAACAGGTTTGTTTGAAGGTAAAATCGTCAACGCACGACTGCAAATCCGTCGACTTTGTTATCAACTCCACGTGCAAATTGGAGATCTGCACGACATAACAGTATGGAGGACTTGCCCAATAAACGACCACAAAATCATCCTAGGGAATTCTTTCTTCCATTGGCACAATCCGCAGGTCATTCGGAGTGGCAAAGCAATATACGTCATTATTAATGGAAGAGAATGACCCTTGTCTCTGGTCGAGCGACCCACGACACAGCAGCGGTTACGGGAGGCAACAAAGGTGGAAGGAGCAGAGGAAGCTACGGCGGTCACAAAATGCTTGCTGATCTCTCTAGACGTGGCCAAGAACTATCTGAAGTACGGACCCTACGCGTGATTGATCCCATAGAAGCAGGGGGAGCGGAAGAATTTACAGCAGTCGAAGCGCCACACATGACCTTCACGCCTGAGAAGTTCGCAGCAGTATGGAAGGGGTTTGCAGAACAGTGAGAACTACCACCGTAACCATCAAATTGACCTAAAGCCAGTTAACAGACCGACAGTGAAGGGGACCTATCTTATGAGCAATCACGAGCTGATGGGGATAAAAACACAGCTGGACGAGATGCTCGGTCAGGGATTTATCATTCCCTCCGCATAACCCTACATAGCACCGGTGCTTTTGTGAAAAAGCAAACAAATGAAGTTTGGATTTGTGTGGAAATGTGGGCGTTGAATGAAATCACCATCAAGAACCACTATCCCCTCCCGCGAGCAGACGAACTTTACGATCAACTCTTAGGGGCTCAAATTTTCATTAAACTTGATCTACCCAGCGGCTATCATCACATCTGTGTATCTGATAAGGATGTCAAGAAGCGTTCTGCAAATGATATGGACACTTCGAGTTCACGAGTATGCTGTTTGGACTCACGAATACACACACTGTATTTATGACAGCAATGAACAACATCTTTCATCTGTACCTCGACGACTTAGTCGTCGTGTATCGCAATGACATCCTGGTGTACAGCCACACCTAGGAGTACAGTGGACATCTCCGAGAAGTTATTGGGATTTTACAAAGAGGGAAGTTTTTTGGAAACTTTCAAAATGTGATGTTGGTCGCCGTTCGATGGAGTTTTTAGGCCACATAATCAGCGGCGGACAGATCACCATGGCGGCCCCAAAAGAGGTGGAGGCGGTCGCTGATTGGCCAACTTCCACAAATGCTCGAAATGTCCTAGTGTTTTTAGGATTCTGCAACTACTACCAAGGATTCATAAAGGAGTGCGCCCGGGTGTCAGCACCTTTTTCCAATCTCACCCGGAAAACCACCAAGTAGAATTGGGGCGACACCAAATAAGAAGCGTTCAAATCTTTGAGAAACACTCTGACCTGGGCGCCAACCTTACGATTGACAGATCCAATAGTGGACTACATCATGACCACCGTCACGTCCGATCGTGCCATTGGAGCCATTCTCCTCCAAGAAAACGGCGGTGGAGAACAGCCAGTCGCGGACATTTCACGAAAATTATGCGGGCTGGAACTCAACTGTGCAGTTCACAAGAAGGTGATGCTCGAGGTCGTGCAAATGTCGAAGAAGTGGCGGTGCTACTTGGAATTCCGACGATGCATCGTCCACACCGACCATCACGCCCTGAAATGTCTGAAGACCTAGCCAAATCTAAGCCATTGACAAACTCGGTGTATTGTGTTTCTTTTGAATCCAACTTCGACTACAAAGTATAGTACCCGCCTGGAAAAATAAGTCCAGTGGATGCTCTCAGTCGACAGGTACGACAAAACCAAGTTTTGGTTTGACGACCCCTACTAGCGACGACGATTCACTCGCCATTTTTTTGTCCCTCAAAACAAGGAACTACGACGAATGTTATCGGAGGAATTCTACGACACCGGTCCTAGTGGATATTTTGGTGAAGACAAGGTGCTAAAAAAGATCGTGAAGTACTACTGGTGGGACAAGAAGCAAACCGACGTGGCGGCCTTCTGCAAATCGTGCAACACCTGTCAGAGACAGAAATCCTGTTGCACGCGGCCACCTGTTCTATTCCAACCCGTACCCATTCCGGCTGAGAACCATAGAACAACATCAGCATGGACTTCATAACAGATCTGCCTGCAACACCCAAGGGATATGTCTCACTTCATTCCGATGACGACCACCATCACCGTAGAGGTAACAACGCGACACTTTCTACATCAGACTCTACGGCTGCATAGAGTGCCATGTACCATCATCAACGATAGAGACAACCACTTCACTAGCCCTTTTTGGTACAAATTGATGAGATGCTACGATAGTCGGATCCAACTATCGGCAGCAATCCATCCTTAGACTGACACACAAACCGAGCAAACCAATCAGACGCTTGAACAACGCCTTTGAACTTTATGCAAGCCACACGACACTGATTAGACAGGAAAATTACCGAACGCTGATTTCGCATGCAATTCCGCCACTTCCACCAAAACTGGTCAAATCCCTTTTGAGGTAGTGTATGATAAAAATCCACCACACCGGCTAGATGACAGAGTCAGAGTAACATTCGCATGGTTGACGTTCATCAATGGGACTTCACAAGCTTTTGAGAGGAAACACGACAAACCCTCGCAAAGACACAGGCAGCCATGAGGCGGGCAGCAGAACGACATCGCAACAATGACGTATTTTGTACTGGCGATTGCATCATCCTTAGCTCCATAACCATCAAACTATGAGGACAGGACTTCGCAAAGCTCAAACCCTCGATGGTTGGGACCGTTCGAGATTGAGCACATCCAAACGCTTGCCGTATGTAAGCCGGACTGTGCCAATGGTACTGATCACGGCTTAAGGCTTCATTGAAGGTGAAATCTGACTGTAGATTTGGAATCTAAAGGAAAAACCGTTCGAGATTGACCCAAGAACGGGGTCAATCCATCAAGAATTGAGGAAGCTACGCCCGGCCAAAGGTTGGACCAGCCGAGGGAAAACAGGTGACAGGAATTCATCCCCAAGGACCAAGGCTCGACCCTCGAAAGACCCAACAAGGCCGAAGCACCCCTTGGGGCCCGGTTAGTCAATGAATCAAGGATCACTTAGGGCCAAGGGTGCTTCGGAATGGCAATCCGATATGGTATTGCCAGAAAGGGAGCTTCGGACGGCCGTCACCGCCGCTAGTGGTACTGCCAGCGGCAGATTGCCGTGGTTCACGGAAACGGCCATATCTCGGTCGTTCCTCCACGGAATGATGCGATTCTTGGTGCGTTGGAAATCTGGGAAGCTGAGCAACTTGAAGCTAAGGCAATAACACTCATCCCATGCCCATACAGAAACGCACACGGCTCGGCGACCTCGGGTCGCCTAGGATGTGTCATCAAGTACATATAGTCTTGTATGTTGACACTTGGAGAACAAGTACAGTTTACTCCCACTGTGCCACACGTGATCCCGTGCTCCCCCAAGGAGACCCTACGCTTTCGCAACCCCAGGAAGGTATACACCGGCCTCCCCTTGGTTGCCGTTGCCGCCGGTTGGTGCCTACACCATTCGGTTGAGGCTAGCACACCGCGCCCGGTTTACACTTGGTATGAGAGCCGCCTTTGGCTCAGGGGCACAATCATCTACGTGGCAACTGTTGAATATATTTGCCCCTTGTTCAGTCTTGTACGACGGATTAGGAACGCTCTGCCCCTTGTGGAGGTATGACCCCTGGATTTGTTGTAGGGTGACTCAACTATGCTCTGTCTCATGTGAGATATGACCTGTGAGTACACCATGTAGGTGAGTGGTTAACTTGGCCATTTTGTTGATTTGGCCAAGTGAGAGGTCATGAGGTCAATCCTGGCTCCATGCACATCTTGGTTGTTATAGAAGCTTCCAAGAAAGAAAGTCTGTAGCTTCTGGGAAGCAACACGGCTGATCAGTCACCTTGGCACAAGGATGCTTATGTGTCAAGCCCACAGCGCAAGTCTCTTGGTGATGTGGCAGGGTCAAGCCACTTCTCAGGAATATGCTTTTGAGTTCTAGGACCAGACAGAAAGCTATAAAAGGACTTGTCTTGCATGCTGATCAATTAACCCTTGCTTGGTGCTCTCTTACGTATTGACGACTTGAGCTCTTCTTGAGATGTAATACTAAGGCGTTAGTACTCTTGAAGGTGAAGTGTATGCCTAATTAAATTTGGGATGCACCACACATACCTGCAAAGACAGAAGGTGTAAAAACCTTTGTGAGCTTTTCGGAGGTGGTTAGCTCAGTAGCTAACAGCAACCTCTCCGGGTTAGCGTAGACCAGCACGCATCTCGTCTCTTTGGCGGATCCGTGCCCAAGGCCAACCACACACTCCGGTGACAAGGCGGTAACCGGAGGACCCATTGAGGAAGAAGTTGTACCAGATGTGAAGATGACTTCAGCCGGCTCGTCCTCATTGGCCGCGACGTTTGACGCGCAAGGCGAAGTAACAGCAGCCGCAGCGTTGCAGAAGTTGCTCACCGACATGCAGGCCAAGATGGACCTGTTGGACAAGCAGAACGAGTATCTCAATCAAGAGCTCGTGAAGCGTCCACTGACAACAGCAGTGGCAGTTGCCTCTGCAAACGTACCTGCAGTGGGCGTCCCGAGCCCGTCCAAGCCGGAGCCGTTCAACCCATCAAAGAGGGATGGGCCAGTTCCGTACGCTTGGATACTCGGACTGGAATTGTAATTCACCGCCATCGGCGTGGATGCCTCAAGGTACGAGGCACGCCGCGACTATGCCGTGACCCTGTTGAGAGGGGCATCGTTGGATTGGTGGGCCGATGTGATGCGGTCCAATCCACACGGCAGTGGAGCAGCAATGGTCGCCGGCATTGCGGCCGCGACCAGAATCTCAACCCCATCGGCTCCAACTTGCAGCAGTGGCGACCCTACCCTGAAATGGCCGACCTCGTGGAAGGAGTTCATGGAGTTGTTCATCAAGCGCTTCACCGTGGGTGACGTGAGGAACAACGCGCGTGCCAAGCTGTGTCGACTTCGCCAAACTGGCTGCGTCGCCGACTACACCCGCAGGTTTCATGAGATTGTTGCCAACTGCGGCTTCGATTTGCATGAATTTTGCTTCCACTACAGCAACGGCCTCAAGAACAACGCCTGCGCAGTGACGGTGATGCACGACCTTAACGACGACCTGTCGGCAATGATCGTTGCAGCTGAACAGTATGACTCGTGCGTGCAACAGGCTCATGCCAACAGCCACAACTCTTTTGGTGGTGGTCACGGAAAGCGGGCCGAGAGCGACGACACGCCCATGGAGATCGGAGCGTTGCAACAGCGCAAGTGCTACAACTGTGGCAAGCCTGGCCACATTGCGCGTGATTGTCGGAGTCCCAAGAAGGGCGACGGCAAGGGTAAGCGGCAAGGGAAGGGGAAGGAAGCCACGAAGGAAGCAGAAAAAACAACAAAGGAGACGGGAAACGAGGAGAGCCGGGAGTAGATGGCATTACTCCTGGCTCCTCTTAGCCCAAACCGCCTGTCGTCAGCCCACCCGAACGCCTTGCGGCAATTAAGGGGGTTTCCGAGGTCAAGGCATGGGATGCGGGTTATGAGGTGGAGCAACCCGCACTTCTCTTGGAGGCGCGAGTGAAAGGCGTCAAGAGGAAGGTGGGGAGCCTGCTGGATTGTGGCGTGAGCCACAGTTTTGTGAGCATGGAGTGTGCTCGGAAGTGGGGCCGTGCGCTCACGAGCAAGAAGCGGACCGCTAACCAAGTGGACGGCACGATTGAAGTGGGGTACCTGGTCCGTCACCTCTCCATTCACGTGGGGAAGCTTCGCATAACGACCGTATACTGGGTGTGCCCGATGAACGATTACGATGTGATCCTTGGTCGTGACTTCCTCCACAAGTACAACCCCGTCGTCAATTGGGAGGCGCGCACCGTCTCAGTCAAGCTCGGAGACAAGGAGTATCCCCTACCTACGTGTTCCGAGGAAGAGGCCGCGGAGGAGGAGACTTGCGAGGGGGAAGCGCCGCAGCATTCGGTGCCTCGCAAGGAGGAATCGGTGCCATTAATACTGAACTTGGTGTAGCTCAAACGCGCGATTCGAAAGGAGGAGATTTTTCTGGCGTTTGTGCAAGACGTGGAGGATGATTTCGACGAACCAGAGGACGTGGCACCTGCTGTGGCACATGGGACGACTCGTGAGAAGCTGGGGACCCAAGGCAAGTTTGCCGCGGTACCCGAGGGGCTTCGGAAGGTGTGTACGTAGTTCGAGGATGTGTGCCCCGACACCCTCCCGGCGGGTATGCCACCAAAGCGGGACGTGGACCATCGCATCGACCTCAAACCTGGAGCGCGCCCGCCTGTTCGTGCAACGTACCGCATGAGCGACGCACAACTACAGGAGCTCAAGAAACAGCTGACCGAGATGACGGAGCAGGGCTTCATTCGCCCATCCTCGTCTCCTTATGTTGCACCTGTCTTGTTTGTGCACAAAAAGACGGGGGAGATACGCATGTACGTGGACTACCGGGCGTTGAACGAGTTGACCATTAAGAACCGGTACCCGCTTCCACGAGCTGAGGAGCTTTTCGACCAGCTCCATGCGGCTCTCTTCTTCACAAAGATTGACGTCTGTTCCGGCTACCACCAGATTCGCATCGCAGCAGATGATGTGGAAAAGACGGCTTTTCGCACCCGCTATGGTCACTACGAGTTTCTCGTGATGCCTTTCGGGTTGACCAATGCGCCGGCCACCTTCATGGCAGCGATGAACAACATCTTCAGGCCGTTATTGGATGACTTCGTGGTGGTGTACCTCGACGGCATCTTGGTGTATAGCAGGACGACGGAGGAGCATGAGGAGCATGTGACGAAGGTCCTCGAGATTTTGAGGACGGAGAAAGTTTTTGCAAAACTCTCTAAGTGTGAGTTTGCGGTGGGGAAAGTTGAATTCCTTGGACACATAATTGGCAATGGACAGATTTCCATGGACCCGCGGAAGGTATCGGCCATGCAAGAGTGGCCAAAGTTACGTAGTGTGCACGACGTGCAAGTGTTCCTTGGTTTTTGCAGCTACTATCGCAGGTTCATACTTGGCTACGCGGGAGTGTCAGCGCCACTCTCCAATATCACTCGCAAGGATCGTGAGTGGATTTGGGGAGTTAGCGAACAAGAAGCCTTAGAGAATCTCAAACAGGCTCTGACCTCCGCGACGACCTTGCACTTTGCCGACAGTGGCTGTGGGTTTGAAATGGCGACGGATGCATCGGACCTGGCCATTGGTGGGATCCTTTTGTAGGACTTTGGCAACGGGTCGCAGCCGGTCGCCTGCTACTCACGCAAGTTGCGCGGGGCGGAGCTAAACTACGCCACCCATGACAAGGAGATGCTCGCCGTGGTCGCAGCCTTCAAGAACTGGCAGTGCTACCTCGAGGCATGGAATTGCACGGTCTGCACCGACCACCACGCGTTGAAGTACTTCAAAATGCAGGCGGACCTGAGTCGGCGGCAAGCGCGTTGGGTGGAGTACCTCGAGTCACACTTCGACTACGAGATCGTGTACCGGCCGGGTCGCATCAACCCAGCCGACGCACTCTCACGGCGACCGGACCTGATGATGCGGGTCGCGTCTCTCACCATCCACGAGGATGCCTTCCTTGTGAATGTCTTCACGGAGGGATACGAGGCGCATGGGGAGTACAAGGCTCGGAGATTTTTCTTCGAGGCACCGTATTGGCGACGGTGCAGCACGCAGCAGGTGGTGGTTCCCGCGGTGCCCGCGCTTCGGTAGCTGATTTTAAAGGAGTGCCATGACAGTGGCCCGAGCGGTCACTTCTCCGTCGACAAGACATTGAAGACGGTGGCTTGCTTCTTTTGGTGGCCCACCATGTCGTCGGAGGTGGCTGAATTCTGCCGGAGTTGTGATGTGTGCCAACGCCACAAGGCGCGGAGGACGAAGACTCCGGGTCTCCTCCAACCCTTGCCCATCCCCGAGCAGCCGTGGCAGGACATCTCCATGGATTTCATCACGGGTTTGCCCACGACAACGGCAGGCCACAATGCGGTGTTGGTGGTGGTGGATCGCTTCAGCAAGATGTCGTACTTCATTGCGACGCGTGATACGGTGAGCGCAAAAGGCACGGCTCAGCTGTTCCTCGAGCACATGGTGTATCTCCATGGTGTGCCGCAGTCCATTGTGAGCGACTGTGACCCGCGCTTCACGAGAAAGTTCTGGCCAGAACTCATGGAGTGGCACAGCAGCAAGGTGCAGCTGCCAACCAGTTATCATCCCCAAACTCATGGGAAAACGGAGCGGACGAACCAGACGCTGGAGCAGCTCCTCCGTACAGTGGGTGATCCGGATGAGATGGCGTGGGACCAGTGGTTGCCGGTCGTTGAACTGGCGTACAACTCCGCCACGTCCGCATCCACCGGCAAGGCGTCATTTGAGGTGGTGAACGGGATGGTGCCTACAACGCCCCTCATTTTGCACGTCGCAAGCAACCTGCCCGCGGTGGAGTCTACCGCACGTGACTTCACACAGATTTGGGCGGCGACGCAGCATGCATTGGCAAAGGCGCAAGCGCAACAGAAAGTGCAAGCGGACCACCGACGCACAGATGCAACGCTCCAGGTTGGTGACTACGTGCTTCTGAACAGTGCACATGTCAAGCTTCACGGGGTCCGGTCGGACAAGCTGAAACCCCGGTGGCTTGGTCCATTTGAGGTGCTCCAAATGCGGACACCCGTAGTGGCACGGTTGGCTCTCCCGCCTTCCATGCCAGTCCACGATGTTTTCCACATCTCCAAGCTCAAGCTCTACCATGATCCGGCTGAGCATTTTCCTGGTCGCAGTTCAGAGCCTCCCCCTCCGGTGGTGGTCGAGGGCGAGTGAGAGTTTGAAGTGGAGGCCATCCTTGACCACCGACGACGTGGCCGTGGATGGGAGTACTTGGTCAAGTGGAAGGGCTACGATGCGGCCCAAAACTCAAGGGAGCCTGCCCGCAACTTCAACGTTGGCGGGGTAAATTCCATCCTCCAGGAGTATCAAGAGCGAACCGGGACGGCTCGCTCCTAAATGGGGGGATAGTGTAAGCCGGACTGTGCCAATGGCACTGATCATGGCTTGAAGCTTCATTGAAGGTGAAATCTGACTGTAGATTTGGAATCTAAAGGAAAAACCGTGCGATATCGACCCAAGAACGGGGTCGATCCATCAAGAATTGAGGAAGTTACGCCCGGCCAAAGGTTGGACCGGCCGAGGGAAAACAGGTGACGGGAATTCATCCCCAAGGACCAAGGCTCGACCCTCGGAAGACCCAACAAGGCCGAAACGCCCCTTGGGGCCGGGTTAGTCAATGAAACAAGGATCATTGAGGGCCAAGGGCGCTTCGGAATGGCGCTCCGATGTATTATTGCCGGAAAGGGCGCTTCGGGCGGCCGTCACCGCCACTAGTGGTGCTGCCAGCGGCAGATTGCCGTGGTTCACGGAAACGGCCATATCTCGGCCGTTCCTCTATGGAATGATGCAATTCTTGGTGCGTTGGAAAGCTGGGAAGATGAGCTACGTGATGGTAAGGCAATAACGCTCATCCCAGGCCCGTACGGAGCCGCCCACGGCTCGGCGACCTCGGGTCGCCTAGGATGTGTCATCAAGTACATATAGTCTTGTACGTTGACACTTGCAGAAGACGTACAGTTTACTCCCACTGTGCCACACTTGATCCCGTGCTCCCCCAAGGCGACCCTACGCTTCCGCAACCCCGGGAAGGTGTGCACCGGCCTCCCCTTGGTCGCCGTTGCCGCCGGTTAGTGCCTACACCATTCGGTTGAGGCTAGCACACCGCGCCCGCTTTACACCGTTGCTGATGTACACGAGCATGGCAATCCACCCCGTCTTCCACATCTGCAAGCTGAAGCACTACCAAGATCCTAGTACAAACTTCCCTGGTACAGACTTTGCACTTCCACCTTCTGTACAAGTGGACGGGGATATGGAGTACGTGATTGAAGGTATCCTCGGACATTGACATTGTGGAAAAACAACCAAATACCTGGTCAAGTGGCAAGGCTACGACGTCGAGCACAACAACTGGGAGCCTTACGAAAACCTCTGAGACGTCGATCTTTTGACTAAGCTAATATTGCCATCACCGGCCTGTGTCTGCTAGCGCGCCAAGACGTCGCGGCTAAAAGGGGGGAAAGTGTTATGTCAATGATGTACACGAGTCCCTAAAATTTGCAAGTGGGTATTTTTTCCCTTGCATTCATGGCCCACTGCGCAAAGACTTTCGAATTTTTACGCCATCCGGCTGAGGGAATTTGGCCAACTGGCCCGACCTCAGTTGTTGTGTTCCAGAACTTTGTGACAACTTCGACCACTTTCTTGAATGGTCAACAGAAGTGTCGCCAACCATATGGACGTTTAGATATTGATCGGTCGACTTCTCGACCGCGTTGTACTTCTATAAAGAAGCACCTTGATATTCTTGAAGCCCCTCGACTTCTTGGTGGAGCTTCTCGAATCAACCCTCCGGACGGGACCTCGCATGCGTCGCTCCGCTGGGATGTCGATGACCCGACTTATGCCTCATTCTCATTCTCGGCATTGTATATATGTGCTCTCCTCACTCGACGCTTGTCATCGAAGTACACTTACTGCGTGATAAAAATTATCCATTGTTCCCAAACACCCGAAACATCTTTTGTCCAACACCTCATCCCTCTTAACCAACTGCGTTCTGCTCGCCGTAATATTGGGCATGACAACATACATGGACACATGGCTTCGGCTACAAATGAGAGAAATTTGCATATGAAGTTTCCAAATGGTGGATCTATGGAAATAACTGTTAAAGGAAGGTGCAGCGAGGTGCATCAAGGTGCAGCGAGGTGCATCAAGGTGCAGCGATGTGCAGGGATGTGTAGTGATGTGCCGAGAAGGGGATGCTCCGACAATGTACACAAATGTATCACACAATATCGACTGATCCGTGTGACCTACAAGTGTAGCCATTAGTATGGAGAGTTCTTCGGTCAAGAAAGGGATAGCCTTGCACATAAAATAAGGAAAAGGTGTTGAAGTTCGTTGGCCACTCACAACTCTGTGCCCTCTTGCCTCCCACAATGTGCACACATGCATGTACAGATTAAAGTGACAATGGGATCATCTGAGGAGATGGCCAGTGCCTCTGTGCTGGCTGAAGCCGTGGATGCTCCCGAGCTGCTGCT
>SZWC01005454.1:140265-151461 GCA_023375785.1 Penium margaritaceum | reverse complement strand
TTTAGTAGTGAATAGTAGAGCTAAAGGTGCATCATAACTTATGTGTAGTTTAGTAAAAACTTTGGAATTGTATGATGCATACATACAATAGTGGAAACAAGAACGAGGCATACTTGGGGACTTGTGTACTCGAGTTGAGCAAAGTGTATGATGTACCAGAGATAGATGTTCATAGGTTTTCATAGGTTTCTGAAAGGTTCGGAAGTCTAGAACCCTTCTCTCTACATCCCCTACCGCAGCTACCACACTAGAAGCTGCCTCCGTGCCTTCATCTCCTCCGAACTCCGGCAGTACCTCCCGAGAACAACCTTGGCAGTCGACTTCATAGAGATAAAAAGAAAACCTCTTCTTCCAACGACTGCGAGCTAGAGGTTATCCACAGAACTTCCTCCTCCCACTCTTCAACTCAGTCCAACATCCACAACGGCAGGAGAAGCTGGCAACAATCAGACTTCAACTGCAAAATCCAAGACCTCAGCCCGCGGACAACAGACCCCTCGTATTCAAGACCCAACTGAACCCACGTTCAGAAGGCTTACACTTGGGGAAGTTTTTAAGACGCTTTGCAAAGCGCCTTAAAATTTTAAATTCTGTTGTTTTCCCATCCCGGGTGATTTTAGCTTGGACTCTTCCTCCTAAACTGCGGAACAACCTGGTTAGTTCCAGGGTGACAGGTCCGGTTTCTACTCCGGCTCCAGACTGAGACAACCTCGAAGCCTCGAAAATGCCCACCTGTAATACCTGCAAATCAATGCAGCGCACAAGCATCGCAGCGCACGCAAGCACACACAAGCACATTGCAGCGCACACGACAGATTTCTGTGCTTTCCTTGATGGAAGCGCACCTTGGACACTCCGACGTTCCACCTACCTAGATGTTGCTCACTGCTGCACTGCATGTAGTCCAGCCTACTCTTGTTTTGAGTCACAGGCGCTGATGAAGGCTCAGGCCGAAACGCGTACGCCTATCTTCTGAACAAGATTTTCTGCAACATCTGTCTTTCATTCTCGCTCCAATCTCACTGAACAGATTGCTTCCCCTTGCTGCAGTAGAAGATGACTACCCCTACGGTAGTATCTTGAAGGATTACCTCGAGAGACTCCGTTGAGAAGTCTGGGTGTTTTAAGCATGTTGAGGAGTGCCTTTACAAAAGTGCAGCGCCGTTGACAAGTCAAGTGGACAGTATTAAAATTTCAATACAAATTGTGAAGGTTCTGTTAATGTTTTTGGAAAGTGGTCAAACATCGCATGATCTTCAAGAACAATACATTGGAGGTCGGTGCAGCTGGCCAAAATTCCCTTAGCTGAGCAACATTAAAATCCAGAATTTGACATGTAGTGGGCCATGATTATTAGAAAAACTTTCCATGCACTAAGTTTGACGACTCATGTACGTTAGGGACGTAACACAGGAAACTTTTCCATTAAAATTTGACACCCAAAAATAAAGGAACTATGATTAAACAACCACTGCTACACCGTACATTTGAACCCTTTCCCTCCCATTTGCAGAATCTTTGAACAAAAAGGCATGGAGAGGGAAGTTACCAAACCCTATTAAATGAAAATTGACATAATTGGATTGGTCTAGGGTATTACAGCAGGAACGCTTACTCACTTCTAGACATTAATTTGGAAACTTTCAGGAAAGCACAAACAAGAACTTTGTTTGACTCTTGAATCCAACAATAGAAGACACCACTTGTTGTTTTTTTGGCCTTTTGAAATCTGGATTTTGAACTCTTAGGCTCGTCCACACTTGTCAAAAGGTAGAACGTCATGAATTACATGAATCATTGTCTATGGTGGAGCTTGTCTCGAACATTGCTGCTCACCCTACAGCAAATTTTTTTCCTCCTTTTCACGGAAACATCCCTGGTTTTGTGCAATTCCCTCCATGCCGAGCATCCACTGCTACGACCATTGACCGATGCTAACTTGAAAGACCGGACTTGAACCCAGCCATCCCATATCAAGGTCGTCAAACCGGTCTCAGCACTACGACCGAGTCATGTCTTGAGCACCTTTTCCCTATGCGGTGGCAACAAGCAGCCACGTATTGAATGGTGTTGCACAAAAATAGCTACAATTAAGTGTCCCTAGTGAATAGTCCATTCACTTCAAGCCCATACACCCCATCACGGGCAAGGAGGACATAGTAAAAAAGTCCATTGTGAACCATGTTTTGGAGCTACACTGCCGAATTCACGCCTAATTGGTTGCCCTTGTAGGTCAAATCACGCATAGAATTCTTCATGGGGAGGCGTCCCATGCCTCATGGAGCTCTAACTGGGTTGGCTTTGTTGACCGAGTTTGAACATGGATACCCTGAAAGATTGTTCAACATGGTGAGGGTCGATGTGGAGACGTGGCATGTCCTTGTCCAAAATTGTAACATCGGACGTGGTGTGTGCGATAAACTGCTGCTGACAATTGATAAAACTTCGCTCATTTGGTTCCAATTTGTGGGCTTGGGTTGAAAACCAGAGAATTTAGTGAGCATTTTTTACAGCGGTCCCAAAAATCCTTTGAGTCATCTATGAGGTTGTGTGAAATAAAAACCACAAAGAAACGCCACAGGTTCATCAAGGACAGAGATCCTACCTTCAATGATTCATTGTTTTCAGATCGGAGTGACACACGTCATGGCCATAGTGTACAACTCCCGATGCATAACCTTCTTTAACTTCCATCACATTACACTTCAAAAGGTCTTGAAATGATGAGACACTTATCTCATGTTCATGTTTGCATCTATGTGCTGAGAGGAGTTGTTATAAAGTAGTCTCAACATTCTAGACGATCAACGTTTTCTCATGTATGCGGGGTTCCTTAAAGGTCATAGCCTTTCATGGCCATGCCAAGGTGGACGATATCACCTACAATGTTTTGGGCCCAACCAATTAAGGCCATGAAACAACAAAAATTTATTCAACCCTTGACATCCCTTGGCTCGTGGCATGGTAGAGTGAGTTATAGTTAGTTACCCTCAAGTAATACACTTGACAATTAGTTCATCAAAAATTGTTTTCTTTTACGCAAACAATTTCAGAAATCATCAACATCAATTCATGTCACTAGAGCCCAGATGTACATTCCTTGTACAAGGTGTTAGTACTTATGGATTGTATGTACTATGTAGTAGTTTTTCTTAGAATTCCATGTTCACTGATAAGTTCAATTCCCAAGACACTTGTCAATCCACAATTTTTGGGGTGAGGTGATTGGTCATATATGGGTAGAGTGCACAATTGTGATACTCAAAGGCCAATTCCACATTCTACATGACATGCCCGGGTATGAATTCACATTCCAAAGCCACATCACCGTGTGTGAATTCATCATGCACAATCTGAGCCATGAAATTCAACCATTTGAAGGCATGATGTAAGTTTCCCAACACATTACATGATTCATGGATGTAGAGAATGCTTGTGATTAGAGGCAACCTAGGAAAGACAATATAGGCATGCACATGTCCTGTGAATCATGTAGTCATGCCATGTGGAATGACTATTTGACTTTACATAGTTATGGTGGGTACATAGACAGCATTGGTGTAGATTATGAGTCGGATTGTAGCTTTCATACCGACTGGAAATGCTACAACATTGTTAACCTAGTGCAAGATGAGTTTGTTGTTTGAGATTTAATCACGGTTATACACTTCATTTGTTGGTTTTTTTTAGGACACCCACAAAAATAGGAAGAATTTGGTCAAAGTCATGCTCATGATTTTGTTGTCTCCTAGTATCTTTGTAAGGTCTAGAATGACACTTGATGGTGTTTTTCCTAACGACGGTCATTCAAACGGGTCCGTTGCCCATTTGATGATTTAGCGCTAACAGTGATTTGTGCTTTAAAATTTATTGTGTTAGTGTGACTTTTGATGAGGTGTAGTAGTCGTGCGACGGTCGACATCTCACTACCACCAGCATCGCATAACAACGATACAAAATAAATCTCATAACAACATGGTAGACGGTGTAGTGCCCTGATTAGCACCATTGTGTTCCTCATCCGTGTCCCAACCCACACTGAGCTTTGGCGGTTTGATGTCGGTCTTTATGTCACCCGCATCACACCTACTCCAGTTACTACCTTTGTCGCTCGAAAGCACTATCTCCCACACTGACGGGCTCTCCAAACCGAGCATGCTCATTGGAGTAGTCAATGGAGCTCTGCGTGAGTTTCAGAAGAAACTTCTGCTTGAGGCCTAGATTGATTTCTTGGTCATCTTAGACTATGAGTACGGCTTGGTCAAAAGTAGAACGAGATCCCCCTAACTGTGCAACACGGTTGAAAAAGCTTACGTTTTTCATGATATGCTTCACATTCTCAAGCTACTTGTTGACAATGAAACAAAAATCAGCGGCCGGCCATCGATTTTTATGGGGGTCCAAAACGTCACAGATGTCATCACCGTAATATCAGGTAGGATATGCAATTGTAGACTCATTTTCATCTATTGCCTTATCGCCCAAACATCTTGGTGGAGAAATCATATCAATAAAGTCATATCCCCTCCTTTTGGCTAATGATCTGATGATCTAAAGGGCAGTTGTACCTCATTTTCTCCGGCTCAAGCTCCAGACTCCACGTATTCCTATTGATCTGCTTGCTAGTTAATCCCACAACACCAAATACTATTTCCCATATGCGGATGATTTTGTCCATGCGGTTCTTACATGGGGTCCATGTGACGTTGGTGTTCACACCAAGGTAACGTCTAACCTCCAGGGTAATGGCGGCTTGAAGGTTTACCATCCCCTCACACAACAGATACAACTTCGCAACATTTTCAAGCATGATGGACCAAAGAAGTTAATCACGTAGCAGTCTCCAAAATTCAATTGGCAACTTAAAGTTGGTGGACTGATTGCTTGTGCCAGTAGCTTTGGTCAAGGAAAATGTAGTTGTATGAAGTTGTAGATGCAAATGGTGGAAGACCAACACGTATTGCAACACCCAGGCCAGTAGATGCGAGGGGGTGACAAGGGGAACAAATGGCACAAAAGGCATACTAGAGGTAGACAGAGTTGCACTTAACATTGGCGAATTTGGGTCAAAATCAAGAACGTTGGTGAAATCAGAGTGACCTCGCGTCAGGTGGGGCTTTATACAGTCAGAGTAAAAGAGCATAAAATCTGGCATAGGTTGTTGCAACAAACATTGCACAACTACGTTGAAAAAGATGAGATGAGATATGGCATGTTTCCGCGGTTGTAAGTAGCAGGACCTCATCATTGCATGCGATTATACATGATGGCTAGCACAAGAATATGTGGATGGAGACACAACATGCATTGATTGAGATGGCGGCTTAGTAAACGACATTGGAGGTGACGGTGCTCGAGGGCCCATGGGTGGAGATCGGCGTCCAGCCCCAAAATTTCCAATGCGTCCAACATTTTCTACACGCATCAATTGACAGAATTTGTCATAGCCATGGGGTGTATACACAACTGCAAAGGCTGATGACGTTCCATTATAGTCATGGAATCCAGTAGTAGTGGGAGAGGATATGTATGGTATGTCATACATGGATGGAAGCTTATGAAGCAGAAGCATGACAAAGGCATCTTTAGAAGGGGAGTTGGGTGCAGAGTAGTTCGATTTTATGGCGAAGTAGTGTTGAGACCTGAAGAAGGCCGAAGGGCCATTTAATAGTTGGACTAAAGCCAAATTCCATTTGTTTTGGACCACAAAGTGGCTCGTTCTCGAGCTCCGCATGGTTGAGTCATCTTACACAAGTCGAATTTCTCAGCTTCCAAAGTTTCCACCCCAATTAAGAGGAATAAAATACAGGAACCATCCCCTTCATCCAACTGCTAGATAGTGAAAAAAAAAACATTACATGAGAATATGGAACTACGGCCATCGTGGCATGATCAAGAACGTGCACCGATTCGAATTGTTACATACCAGACATGTCGAGACACCTGAAGCACGTTTTTCCTTCCCGAAAAAGGAACCTTTCCCACAAAAATCCTCCTTAAAAAAAAGCCAAACATAGAAGAGTACAGATGGCCCTAGAAAGCAAATGATAAAAGGGACTAATATGGATGATACTGCGATAATTCGGTAGTTTCTAGCGCAATGGGTAAAACCACATTTGAAGTGGTGTATGGCAAACTTCCCACCATACCAGCCGGAGTACAAAGCCGTAGGAATATTCTAGTAATTGGCCTTCAACGTTCATACTTCACCACCATTTGGGAGGAAACACAACAAACCCTCGCAAATGTATGAGTAGCGATGAAGCGAGCAGTTGACCGACATCACAACAACGACATCTTCGCCGTTGGCGACAAAGTCCTCCTCAACTCGGCAAACATCAAGCTCCGCGGATCCGGCTATTCGAAGCTCCAACCTTGATGATTGGGACCGTTTGAGATCAAGCGCATGCAAGCCCCTTGTTGTTGTCTGCGTCCACATCTTACGGTGATCCCTTGGTTCACATCCATGCTCGTGAAAGTACCTGACGTGTGGGCTGCCACGACCAATTGTGTGGTGGTCATAGACGAGCGGGGGAGCTGACATGCTCTTAGCGATTACCTGTCTGGGGCGCCATCCTAGTGTGTTTGGATGACTTGCAGGCTATCCAAGTCTGTGGCAGTCGACCTGATCGTGTAGCTCGTATTTTTTCTGGTCATCGGACTTTTCCCGGTTTCTCTTTTGGCCTTGTGGTGAGGGTGTAGTAGCCCGTGCAGCCGGAATGCCGTCGGAATTCTACTCGGCGACCATTAGGAGCGTCACAGTAATTAGGAAGCAACAAGGGAATTGTTGTGGGGGAGAGTAGCCCTAGCGCGAACCTCAAGCGTTGGTCAATCGTCGCTTGGGTTTCGCAAAAGGCTCGTCACCCCGCCCTCCATTGTTTTTTATCTGTTCGTTCTTTTCAACCTAACTTCCGCGTTCCCTTACTGTTTCCCTTGGCATTGAGTGTGCTTGAACCATGTTGAGTAGCTCCACGCTTTGGTGCACATGAACATGGAATTCATGGTTCATGTCTTCCCTGTGGTTGCACGAATCACACTCCCCAACACTATGCAAGTTCATCACGTGTTCCACGTGAGCAGATTCAAGCAGTACCGAGACCCTGGAGAGAACTTCCTTGGCAAAGATGTCCCTCCTCTGCCTCTCGCGTAAGTGGACAAAGATGCGGAGTACGTCATCGAGGACATTGTTGGCCATTAACAAAGAGGTAAGACGTTAGAATATCTCGTCAAGTGGCACGGCTAAGACACTGCGCATAAGAGTTGGGAACCCTGCGACAATCTCCAAGACGTCGATCATCTCATTTACGGCTACTACCGCTGTCTCCGGGGCCACATCCACACGCTCGCCAGGACATCGTGGCTAAAAGGATGGGGAAGTGTTACATACTAGACGTACACAAGTCCCTAATCTTCTCGAGTGAGCATTTCTATTATTACACGAATAGCCCATCGCATTGCGAGGACCACGATATTCACGTAGACGGTCGAGGGCAAACTAACCAACTGCCCCGTCCCTAGTATATGTTTCCGAACCTTCCGACAGCTTCGACCACTCTCGCAAACATATGCAAAGAAGTGTCACGACCTTTTGGTCAATTTCTCGATGCATCTCGACAAACATGGGTTTTTAAAGATGCATCACACATCTTCACCGTCGATTCTTGAAGACTCTCGACTTCTCAGCAGACCTTCTCAAACCAGACCACTCACGATGCGACTCCACACGTGTCGCTCGACATTCGACCCAACGACCCCAACTATGCTTCATTTGTTACTCGACATTTGTATGTATATGTTCAACCATTTTGACACTTGTCACTCAAGTACACTTGCCGCTCATTGTAAACTACTCAAGTGTCCCAAATTCTAAATTGTGTTTTTCCTCGCAACTTCTACATGTTCACCATCTACCCTTTGTCCGACGTAATAGTACGCTCCGTTCGGCATAACACTGACAACCAATGGAAAGTTATCATGTGTTTTGCATCGCTATCCTCCCTAGAGCTCCAGTCTATAACAAGTGTGCGGTGCCCGCGTTCTTTCCTTTCGGTTTTTGGCCTTGTCGCTAGAGATTCGCATGAGGTTGACCCATCGCAAGAATTTTCGCCTCTGCATAGTGACGCGTAGACCTCTCGAATACTTCGTTTTGTCGCATGCGCCTTTCTTGCCGTGCCACCGTTCGGCGAGAGTGGACCAGTCTCTTCCTACGCCTTTAACCAAAGTCAGGATTTTGATTTTGATTCTAGGGTTCCATACATTTCCCTCTCAAAGTTTGATTCTTTTTATGATTCTTTGAGTAGGAGGGAAGTGGTTCGAATTAGTGGGACATCAAGTAGGACTCTTTTAAACTCATGCCTCATGCTGTCCGATATTGATGGACATAATCCCTGATCCTTCGGGAGAACGTCGATGCTTCCTATGCGACGCAAGGTTGCGTCGACTTGGGCAGCCGACTCGCACGTCCAAAGCTGGCAGTTTTTCTCGTACTGTCAGCAAGAAGAGAGCATATTTTTAACCGTTGGTGCTCATTCAGATTCCGTATTGTGATATTCTTAATCACGTTTTACATGAGAATGAACATCACAGGTATTTGGTTTCATTGTAGGAACTCTCGTGGATAGGACGTTTCCCATATTCTGGGAACGATGCCATATCTGATGAAATCACCTCCAAAACATCAGTAATCGGCGTGACCCTTTTGATTCTACGATTTTTCTCATTCGACAACGGCTGCGAGCTCTCGCGGACGACCTCGTCGCGCCGCGTCCCACCCCCAACTCATAGAATCAAAGGCTGGTGTCACACCGAACGAACTCAACTCACCGCAGGAAGTCACGGTGAGCTGAGTTCGTAGGCCTGATCAATTAGTTCGTCGCAAACCGCATCAAACGTGCTCAATTTACTTAATGGCGCACCGTTTTCCGCGTCCAAGGTCATTCAGCATCAGCGTGACACCATCCGCTAGCAGCTAGTATTCATATTGGAGAAAGTTATGCCAGGTGCCGAATTCGACCCCCCTCTTGACGCGAACTGCCTCTTGTTGGGATTCATAGCTGGATGTTGCCGTGCTGCCTCCTGGTTGTTCGGAGAGGCCTATTCCGGATGCACTCTCCCATCGGATGTCCATGTGATGGGGGAGAATGTACATGATGAAGGCTTCTCGACGGTCCGCGTGATAAATGCGGACCGTCGAGAAGCAAAACTTATGAATGGTGGCATCGATTTGTCCATCACCGACGAATGTAACAACAAAACGACTTGACGAACCAGAAGCACGCCATACACACCGTAGGCCAATAAGAGGCAAGAAGCGGATCTTGCATGATGCGTGCTTTGATGTTTCTCATAGGTGCGTCATTTTTGGGTATTGTTTTCTTATAACGTGCAAGTATGTGTCTACGTGAGAATTCGCTCAAATTGTAGAACGTACACAGTTGTCGCAATCAATAACCATCGTTGTCTACTCGGTCATTACATTAGTACATGGAAGACAGGTTTCTACCGATAGCAGGTCGTGGTATATATGCGGCTTGGAATCAGGCATAAACTAGATATCAGAATCCGAACAAGACATCTTTTGTGGACCAGCCTTCAAAACAGACACTTACCATTGTCGCGATTTGAACTCGTCACTTCGCGTCTAGGCGAGTCGCAAACCGAGCGCATGTATTTGCCCATTCATATCTTGACTTTTTTTCATCATTTTTGACGAAGTGGAGTGACGTCGTGCATGCGATGACTTGGCTCGCTTCAATGACGTCATTGTCCATGTAAAGACAAGCGAACTGAGCCATCGGCGGTTCGACCGACAAATTTTTGCCTAAAATTACCGTGACCATCAAGAGTTGCGAGGAGTTGCTACACTTCGAGGGGTGTAGCAACTTTTCAGCAACATGTCGATGGCGCCCAACAGTTCGGACGTTTATCGAGTAGTGCGACTGGACAACATGGGTCAAAGCTGACAGTCTTGCGTCAGAAATTTTCTGAAACTTGCTGTCAGTTACCCGCCTAGGCGAGCTGCTACGGGCGCCAGTGTGACCGCAGATGCCCAACGACGACTTCCAACTCGTCGTTTTTTGAGAGAGGGAAGTTGGAACGCGGCTCGGAGTTGCTACGGGGCGGTGTGACACCGGCCAAAATCAAAGTCAGACGTCGGTGCAAGGCCCTACCTGCCATGCCGTAGAACTCTCACGACGGTGGTCTGTGTTCAGTGGACAGGCCTTCCTGCTTTCGGTGAGGCAGGCCCCAGGCGAGCAGCGGCAGTACTTCGTCCCGAGTTGTGAACAACACGAACCACAGCCGGTGGTTTGCGGCGACAGCGCGTGAGTCGCACGACGTCGGTGTGCCTTCAGTGCACAGGCAGGCCTAAGTTTTAGGGCAGACCCAGGCCGATAGCTACGGACACTTATCCTGCGTGGTGCACGAAGCACTGTGAGTTGGTGCGAGCAAGACAGCTTTCACCCAGATGGCGCACGCGCAATCGGCAGTGCACGCCGCCCTGTGCAACATCGGCGGCGGCAGCAGCAGCAGCAGCAGCAGGAGTAGCAGCAGCAGGAGCAGCAGCGGCAGCACCACCACCACCACCACCAGTAGCAGTAGCAACCCTCTCTTCAGGGCAAGGAGGGTCGAAGTGACCGTCCGCGCGTCTCCACCATCACCTTGGTGTCGTACGTCTCGTCCACCATCTCCGTCATCGCTTCAGTCGAGACGACAGAGGCGCTGCCCGGTATCCTCATGGCGTGCCACGTCCCCTTCAGTCTCTCTCTCTCTTCCATCCTCCTCGTCTCCACCCCCTTGCACCTCTCTCTCTCTCTCACGAGCATCGACTCGAATCTCCCTGCCTTCTCCGTCGGCATCGCTTCTGCCACCCCGTCCGCCTGTCCGTCAATTGCGAAGCGGATTTGGCGGCGGCGGCTGTGCTGCTGATGCTGCTGCTGGCAGTTGTGGTGGTTGCGGCAGTCAAGGTGGTTGTTTGCACCGCAGCGGCAGGGTGGGTGCCGCGTGTGCCGCTCTGAGGGACTGGCGGCTGGGAGGGGAAGACGGAAGAGGAGGAGGAGGAGGAGGGGGTGGGGGGGAAGAGAGTGACGACGAGGGAGTGTTTTCCTTTCCAGTTTTGGACCCTGGCGCGAAAAAGAGGTTGGAGCAGGCGTGGAACATCCGCAAGGTTGGATTCCTCACTCTCCATCTCTCTCTCTC
>SZWC01005454.1:109026-125948 GCA_023375785.1 Penium margaritaceum | reverse complement strand
AGAGAGAGAGAGAGAGAGAGAGAGAGAGAGAGAGAGGGTGTGACATGGGCAAGGGTGGTGCCAATGGCAGGCTCAGAGGAGAGTAGAAGAGGCAAGCGATAGAGCTTGTCGTATTTAACACCATGCAGGACAATGCGACCAGTGGAACGCAGACAAACAGTGCCAACATTATGGCTGGCAGAGAAGTCCATCCCTTGATCATTGAGGGACGAAACCAACATCAGGCTGGGTTCCAAGGAAGAGACATAGAGTATGTCAGTCAGGAACAATACACAACCAGGGCAAAAAAACGAACGATACCGATGCCTCGAACAGGGAGTAGCTACCAGACCCAGTACGCACGAAGCGGACAGACCCAGCAATGCCTAACAAGAAGAAAGACGAGCGGACAAACGTCATGTGATGGGTGGCTCCGGATTCCACGATCCAGAAGCAAACCAATGCAAACATTGGGGGAAGGACACCACATGTCGCCATAGTACCAACTAGAAACGACGTAATAGAGGAGGGGTCGCAGGCAACAAGATAGCAGGACAGGACAACAGACTCCTAATGATCAACCCAGGGTAGGGATGTGCACGGAGACCCAATAACAAAACCGGTGGGGTCAGCATGAAGGATGACATCAGTCTTACATGCATGAACTCTGGCCATAGATGCACAACTCTCACCTTCTTGATCGCGAAGGCGAAGGAGCTGAAGAAGCGACTACTCCAGGTGACGCTCACCCTCACCAATGACCAAAGGGACAGGGGACGGGGTCAACCACTCGGAAGACGACGGGATCCACAGCAGAGCAATGTAGGCAAAGGAGGGTGGCCCGCCAAAGACCGGGGACCCGTAAGATGGTGCCCAGCCCTACAGGTACAGAACTGGTGGCTGAGCTGAAGGGACAGCCGCAATGGAGTAGATTGATCGGAAGAGGGAGAAGACCTAGATGAGAAGGTGCTGGAGCTGGAGTTGGGCGGTGAAGTAGTACCAGAGGTACGAGCCCAGTGAGCCCGCATGGCCTGAGCGAGAAGAAGGTCATATAGGGGAGCGGGATAGGCCTGTGCAGAGTGCTCGTCGAATCCACAGTTCTAGCAAACAACGGTGCCAGGGGCACGAGTGGAGGAGGCAGAGGATTTTTCTGTCTTTTCATTCACCATTGCCCTTGCCACGGCCACGCCCTTGGGAAGCAAGAGCAGATGCAGTGGTGGTCGCCGATGAGGTAGAAGAAGGAGAGGACACCAAGGTCGTGGAGGGCACTGAAGTTGTAGTGAGTGCTACAAGGCCCGTAACAAAGGAGCGATGCAAACACCTATTCTGCATGATGGTCCATCAACCAGCAAGCCACTCATTGGTGAATTCCCAAAGGGTTTCGGCTCCAGGAGGAGACCAGGTGGAACAGGCTGGGATGCAAGGCCCTGCAGCTCAGCAAGGTTGACGTCACGTAGAAGGTCAAAGATCTTAGGAATGAGCGAGTTGACCATGGTGAGGATGGTAGGCAGCTGACCAGAGGCAACATCCGGCCCAAGCTCACGGAGTAGCTTGAGCCTTTGCGCCCGGTAGGCATCAGCAAACTCATCAGCTTGCATGAGAGTGTTGAATTGGACTGTCAGAGCACTTTGCACAACCTGACCAGTGAAGGTGGTGCGTCGCCGTAGCATGGCATATGCACCAGTAGGATCTGTTGGGTGACCGGTTGAGGGGTCAGCATTGAAGGTGCCGACATCATCAATCAGATTCTGAGCTATAGCGGGAATGAGGGCGCAGATGGCACAAGCAACTTTGGTAGGGACAGGGGTGAAAGAATAGGAGGGGTCAACGGGAGAGTAAAACTCCTAGAGGCGTTCCCCCTGAGCCCAGGCACAGAAGCGCACTTCCCACAAGGAGAAGGCAAGGCTTGGGGAGAGAACTCGGGGCTGAGAGAAAAAACATGCTGGTGGGATGCGGCGGCAGCAGAGGCAACAACAGTGGAGGACTATGAAGAAGAGGAGGAGGTAGAGGAGGCACTAGCGCTGGTACCAATAGAGGAGTCGATAGGCGAAACAGTAAACGCAGTGGGTAGACGCTTAAGCACAAGCACAATGACTTCATTAGCAAATGCTCCACGATTGTCCTCGGCGAGCTTAAGACAATCCTGAGCTTCGCGCTTGGCCTAAAGGGCTCAGTTGAGCTGTTGTTATAGGTCAGTTATGACAGAATCTTCGTCTCCTGGCATGGTGACGAAGAAGGGGCTCTGCCAAAAACATTGGCAGAGTTTCCCTCGCCCTAATGGGCATGGAAAAACTGACTGGTGCCTTAAGTACGCTGAGGTAGTGCTGTAGGACAATCCCAGTCCCAGGCCAGCACAGGACAAAGAGAGACGACAGAAAGAAGATGTAAAGCATGCACGGGACACCCTCAATAGGAGGGGGGATGGCGAAGGAAGGGAAAAAGAGGTGGAACAGTGGTAGCTACAACGGCTTCAATACTGGACACTCTTGCTCGAGCTGAGACCAAGGAAAGCACGGTATTAGTCATGGCTGCTGCCCCGAGAGTGTTAAGGACAACCCAGACGGAGACAACGGATGGACGGACGCTGAGGACAAGGAGGTCATTGATGTGGCTGCTGCTGACGTGGAGGCGCAAACGGCTGCTACGGCGGCTGCTACGGCATATACAGTAGTGGAGAGAGCTGAGGCAAAGGGAGCTGCAACAACTAAGACTTGGGTGGCAATATCAATAGCAGCTATGGCAACGGGCCCACTCACAACGGCAGCCTCGGTGTAGGCTTCAGTGGCACGGCAGGCTGACATGGATGCAGGAGCACGTACCGCCCTGGTTGTAGTTGTAAAGGTTCATGCTGCTGTCGTGGCGGCATCAATGGTAGTAGACGATGCATGAATGAGGGTTTGGCCAGAAAAATGACGTCGCGGTGGAGAGCAACGTGGAAGTTGATGTAGTAGCTTTGACAACAGCAAGGTTGGCAACACCCCCCGAACCCGTGATAAGTGTGCAGGGGAGGAGAGCTTACCGGAGTCTGCCGAGGGGAGGCTCAGGAGTCGGATGTGGGAGATCCGATTCCGGTGTGATGTCGGTGGCACTTTTGTGTGATGTTTACCGCTCCTTGTGTGCAACGTCGTCAAAGACGGAGTCGAAGGGCCTGTGGTGCGCCAGCGTAACCTCAGCCGCCACCAAGGCGGTTAGGAGCGGCGTAGGTAGCACCCGTGTAAGTGGACAATTGCTGCCAAAGCTGTAATCTGCCGCGGTCTGCCACAAAAGCTTCGGCAGAGCAGGGACGACTGGCACTAGCCGTTGCTGAGGGTGGAGCAGGCAAGATGAGACAATGGCCGTTGCGATGTAAGGAGGAATGCATCTGCCGAAGGTCCAGTTGTGGAGGACGACTCGGCATAATAGCCACAACCGTGGCTGTTGTGTATAGGACGAGGGCAGATCAACGGCAAGTGGGGCATGAGGATCCTATTGTTGACAGGTGAAGAGCTGCGACTGGTCAAGAATGGACGTACACACCGTTGGTGACGATTGACGGCTGTGAGATCGACCACCAAGTGGTGGAGATGCACGCTTAGGCCGAAGCCAACGAGATTGCCTACCGAAAGGAAGATGTCACATGCCACTCTAGAATGGGCAGAATTGGAGAGAGGAAGCAAGTTGCAAGACATCGGTGGCAAAGACGGAAGCGGGCCGTGGAGAGTTGGCAACAAACGTCCCAAGGACTTCGGGGTGATGACTAGATGTTTCGCTCCTTCTACACTAGAGCTATTCCTCCCACATGCTCTGATACCAGTAGACAGTGGAGAACAGTCTGTGAATAAGCTGAGTGGGAATGGCAACACTCATGGATGGGTATGGGAAGAGCCATGGAGTGTAGGTCACTTAGAAGTTCATTTCCAAGAGAGCAAAGTTAGGAGGTGAGAGACGGCACTGGGGTATTTAGGTGACGGGTGAGTCGTCGAGGGATATAGCGGCGAGCTTGATCTCGCTCTCGGTCTCACCCCCAACCTTTTTCAAGGTGGTTCGGCTTGAACACCATATACACACCTTTGTAACCTACACTTTTAAGTCATGACCAGAAAGAGCAAGGTAGGGAATGAACACCACTGGTAGAGAACCTGGCATCACCACAATTAATGTTCCTGTATCTCTTGTTCCTTGCAACTACTGGTCCTCCACCATGGTGGAGCCGTCGACCGAGGGAAGTCTTTATGCTCAATCACCTACACCAGTGTGATTGGAGTGTGCGACGAGGCCATAGGTCACACCATGCCACAAACCAACACTTTTCAAGGTGACTTTGATTAAACACGCGGGCAGTTTGATGTGCGCTTCATGGTGATGGACACAATGAGATCATGTGAAGGAGTTTGAGGATGCCATGTCTGAAGAAAAAAAAAAACAACTAACTTCTGTGAATGATAAACAAGGACCTTGATTGCTTAAGAGTTTCGGGGCTTTGCTTAGTGTGTCAAAGAGCATGACGGGATGGTAGTTCATTGCGCCATTCTGATCCATTCTTTAGTACATGAGTTTAGTGGCTAAGGATTCAAAGGGAGGAAAAACTTTCGGGCCATCTAAGAGGGTGGTGTAGAAGGGAAGGAGTCAGAAGGATACGGTAGGAAGCACTTGTTTCAATTATTCTCTTCCCCAGTCCATCTGGTCCTAGAGCTTTGTGAGATGTCTAAGCAGGGATGGACTTGGACATTCATCGGAGTTATGGATGCAAAAGACCGAGACCATGCTTATGTGAGCAATACAAGGACAAATAAAATTGCACCATGGAAATCATTCAGTTTACAAGAGTTTTCTCACCATTTCTACATGTCATATTGTAAGTTTGTTTTGGGTGATTCATGCTTGCTCTACTAGCAATATCATTTGTTCATAATGCTATAAAAAAACGAGCCAGGTGCCACTTGACCCACAAACAGAGAAGGGACATGTCAATGGATAAACTGATGTGCGTTGCTTTGTTGTGGAGCCGCCATGCTGTAATCTGTCATTTGTCGCTTTTGGCCGTGGATATCCTCTCGCGGACACCGGGATGTGCATGCGGGTAGACAAAATTCAAAGTCAAAACAATAATGTAAAAAATCCATCTATGAACATGAGAATTGCGGCCAAACCCCGAGTTACACACGGGGTTGAAGGGTTCAATTGAGCGTAGAGCATTTTTTGGGCCCTGTAGTAGCGGGGCCTAGAAAAACTCCTGTTTGAAAGGAGGGTTTTTAGTTCCATTGAACAATTTCTTAAAAGAATTGGTCTTGGAGACACGGCATAGCAGGTCATGGTAGAGCGCCAACTTGGCTCCTCGGAAACGTTTTTCGTATGTCCATGAGATGTTCTGCTTCAACAAGGAGGGGATGAGAAGGGAGAAGGCTAGCATTTGAGTGCTCGCTGATTTAAGGGAAGAGAAAGAGGCATGTTTAAGGTTGGCAAAGAAGAACCAAGATGGGCAGGTAACAGAACCAAATTAGATGAGCGAGTGGTCGTGATTGTGGTGTAGAGGATGTGAACTATGGGAGCTTACAAGAAAAGGGATTGGAGGGTATCGAGGAGGGGATGGAAGCTATTCAGGTTCATAAGAGGAGGGACTATAAATGAGGAGGGAGGGCTGCTGATGCTAGGGTGAAGTTATGTCATTCAACTCTCCTGCCAAAGGATGTACTAGGTGGTTGCATACATCAACATAGAGGGATTTGGAAAAGTGGAACTGCACTTGTCGTATGACAAGAGTATACATTGCTACAATGATAAGGGTTCTACTATACCCCTTTAAGAAAGAAAAGGGCTCGCAAGGGGATGAGCTCAATGATGTTAGAAGCTTTAATCAAGTGGTAAATATTGCCAACATCCACATTCAAAACGGGTTTGCTCATGGATTGAAAGGCTGACAAACGAACATCTACTTGGGAGCGAAACATGTCAGTGGCTGGTTCTATTTCAGACTCCAAGAGGGTTACATGATGGCCCTTGTAGACTGATATAGTTTTGCAAGGTGATTGTTCTTGCAACGTGTAAGCTCACCAGCTCCTGTATGGAAGTCGTCCTTGGGGTTCGCAGAATGGCGTCCAAAGCTTGCTTAAGTTTTTTTTCCCCTCTGGGTCACTGTAGGGGCAATTGTCATCAACGATCTATAATGGGAGACTTGAACATTTCAAGTCTTCAGAGGCCTACTTCCGTTTCTACCTTGTCTCCTCATTTTGGGACCAAAACGAGGGGGTATTACCTTGACCCTGAGAGTTTGAACAAGTTTTTTGTTAAAAAAATAAAAAAATCAAAGTCTGTACGAGACAAACCTGAGTTTTGTTTTTAACCCGGCAATGCAAAATTGTCACATGTGAGACATGTCTGGCAAATTGCACCGGCACGTTCCCATTTCTCTCGCACCTAACTCCCTCACTCCATCTCTCTCCTTCCCTCACCTCGCTCACTCGAGGAGTTGAGGAGGAGAGGACGAGGACGAGGACTTGAGGCCATAGGCCTTGGCCCTTGAGGTATTGTGACTTCATGGTATCCAATCAAGCGACCAGGTCAATCGGCGGCCAGCTAGTGGCCGGATAATGGCCGGCGGATCACCTAAGTGGCCGCCGTCTGTCTAGCCGGATCCTAGCTAGCCGGCGGCCAGCAAAGGACTGGCTGCCGGCCAGCCCTCGCAGTGGCGAAAGGTTGGTGTCCAGCCACGAATCACAACTGCGAGGAGGAAGGGACAAACTGACCCTCTTGCTACATTGCTCCCCACTTATTATGATCCTTCCCGGTTCACGAGCATCAAGTAAGAGTCCCAGATAGTGAGTTGTCAACATTTTGAAACAAAATGAATAATTTCAATCACCAACTCAATATGAACACGTGCATGACACTTAGACCTAAGATGCAACTTGTCCATTAGCACGACCAACAACCTCCTCCATTTAGGTTTGAGAGTCCGCGCAACAACCATGTTGGGCGTCTCTAGCCTCCTGTGGTCATTGTCCATGAATGATGTCCAGTGGGAATGTTGTCCATTATTGATGTGTTTAAGTGCCTCCCCTTGCCACACGTCAATCCATGCAAGCTGTAAGGTCACTCCAGTACTCGTTGACCACTCCCGTGGGCAATCAAGATGTGGGCTCCTCTGAGTTACGTTCAGGTCCACAATTGGCCCAATGAATGAGGTGTTCACTAATAACCCACGACAGGAGCGTACACTTTTGGTACTAGAGTAGGCAAAAGACCTTGTGTTGGCCGTTGGTAGGAAGAACTACTGGTTGTGGCTAAAAATTTTCTTCCGTCGTGTGTGCAGCCAGCTTTCATATGAAATACGTCATGTACCTTTATACTCAACTGAAGGAGCAATCGGTATGCCACTGGCCTGATGTGTGCAATGATGGAAAATGACCCAATCCACTTTGGTAGTAGCCTTGGCGCTTTTGGCAACTATAGCAAAAGGTTCTTAGTGTCAAGCAACACCTTGTGGATGATATCAAATGAGACCTCATGGTGACTTTTGTCGTCATATGCCTTTTGTCGCCACTGAGTCGCTTGAAGGTGAATCTTCGTCTCCTGTTTCAAGGACTCTATACACTAAGTAAAGGCTTGAGTAAAAGGAAACTATCCTTCTTTACTCCTACTCTTTGCCAATGAACAGGGAACCAGTGGATGCCAACCAGTGTTCAACAAAAGTGGTGTGAATAGAGTGGACCCGTTCACTGAGTTCTTCACCGAAAAATCTACCAGTGTTAGGAATTCCTCCAAGTCATTCATGAGAGGATCGATGTATGTAGAGAGCATGCGTTATAGAGTGCGATTCATGCAATTTGTTTTTTTTTTTCAGTTTGAGGGTGAGATACCATTGACATTTGCGACTCCCTACCGAAGTATTAATGCATCTTCTTCTATAACGTACAAGCAAATTTTCTATCTCAATCAGAGATAATGTGCAATATCATGTAGTGGTACTTCACAACATCCTCAAAGAAGAGACGAGTGGTTTCATCTACACTCATATCAGTGGTTGTAGGAATGGAATGTGTCATCCTTAAAAGAAGATCCATAACCATTAGTATTGAATCATGGTCACGACCGTGTCCGGAAGACTCGTAAGAAAGTCCATGCTGACACACTCCCATGGAATCACAGGGATGGAAAGTTGTTGGAGGAGCCTAGCGGGCGTTCTATTGATAGTCTTATTCCGAAGACATGGATCGCATGTTATGCAATGCTCACGGACATTGACACTCCATCCTGGCCACCATTAGTGGTCTGAGAGTGCCTGTCCAGACTTTTGAGGTCCCCCATGACCTGCAACCAATTGGCTGAGCCCGGCACAACGACATGTCCTTCATACTTGAAGATTTCTACGGCCTCTACCAATCCATACTTGTTCAGATTTTGAGAATCTTGGTACCAAGAATGCACACAGTATGCCATTTGGATCCCGTTTACAGAGCTATTGTAGATAATCTTTCGAGGTGATTGTCGCAAGGATGAAGGGGGATCTGGTGTTTGCACTATTGCTGTCGCAATCGACACAAAACACCCACCGACCTCGGTGGTTGCTTTCACTTCCATAAGCTGTTGGTTTAGTGGATCGGCCATGTTGAAATAGCTTTGACAATATTCCCACCTGAACGAGAATCGGTTAAGGTATTCGCTCAAATGCGCCTATTGTCTTGATAGGTTTGGATGCGTTTGGAAAAATGCCAATGGGTTGTGTTTGGACACTACCATCACACCCCCTCAGTGCTCTTCAGGTAGCAATGCTACACATTGAAAGCGTGTACCATCGCAAGGAGCTCTTGATCGCCATTCGTGTACCGCGTCTCCGTGGGGATGAGCTTCAAGCTCTCGCACGCAATAGGGTGACCATTATGCTTGAGGACTGCTCCAAGCCCTACTACACATGCATCACATTGTAGCTGCTACGATTACGATGAATTTGGAGGAGCTAAGATGGGTGATGTGGATAGAAGCTCTTTGAATTTCGAGAAAAGCATTCTTGTAATCCCAATACACGTCTTTTCGCGTAAGCCTAGTTAGTAGCACTACCAGGGTCAAACAGGATTGCATAATCATCGAAAACAATTTACCAGGCCGAGGAAATACCAAATCCACCCATTGTTTCATGGGTGCAGCCAATCCACCACAACTTGGACCGTTTGTGGGTCGAATCGAATATCGTCCTAGCCAAATCTATGCACATGGTATTTGAGCTCATCCTCTAACAACTTTCACTTACTTCATGTAAGTGGAAGGATTGCGAGGCCTTTGTGCAGATGTTCTATGTGATGTTCCATTCATTTGGAGAAAATCAGGATGTCATCCAAGTAAACCAAGACAAATTGACCAAGTTTCTTGGTGAGCATTTGTTTCATTTCTCCTTTGAAGGTTGCTGGGGCATTCGTTAGCCTGAAGTACAAAACCCGGAACTGATAGCGCTCCATGTGCGGTGCAAGTACTATTTTGCATATATCATTTTCCATGGTATGGATTTGATGGTACCCTTGAGACAAATCCAAGGACAAAAAGACCTTTGCCACTTGGATGTGGTTAAACAATTCCTCAATCTGCAGTAAAGGGAATAAAACTTTCTTTGTCTTCTTGCTCAGCATATGGTAGTCCACGCACATGCATAAACCATTGTTCTTCGTGCTCATAAAAAGGATCAGTGCAATATAAGCCAAGCTACTCGGCTCAATCCAGCCATTTGCAAGGTACTATTTGAATTGGCGTTTGGTCTCTCACCTTTCCACTAGACTAAGGCAATAAATGGGTATGATCAGAGGGGTCACCTCTCGTTGCAGCAGAGTCGTGTGGCCCATGTTTCGTTCTGTTGGAAGTCCAGCTGGTGGGTCTTGGAATACATCAAAGATCTCGGCCAATAGAGATAGGATCTCTTGTGGCATGTCGTTCTTCACATCTTCCTCCACTTTCTGTGGTTAAGACAAGAAGAATGTGAATCTTTGTCGAATATGTCTCTTGACCTGCATCGAAGACAAGTTGGCATGGACTTTTAGTCAAGTCAGCGACAATTATGTAGTTGGAATTCGCTCGGACAAGCTCGTCGATCAACAAGCTCATCAATTGACAAGCTTGTCGGTCAGGGAGCCTGTCGACCGATGGAGAAGGCGGCACAAGAAGTTGCATGGCACCTTCTCTCCTTCTACGCTGTTGTGAGCTGAGTCTATTGTAGCTGCTGCTACTGCTGCTGGTGCTCTTGTTGTTGTCGAGTCTATCATTGCTATTACTCTAGAAGCCTAAGACAATGCCGCTGTTGGTTGATGATGCTTTTATCATGTGCAATTGCCAATGCAGCCACTGTTGCGGTTGCAGCCATTGCCACAAACTCGGCTGCTGCTCTTGGTGCTGTGGCGGTCTAAGACGCTATCACTCATGCTTCATATCACTACCAAGACGGCCGCCATGACGAACGAAGTTGTAGAAAAAAATTGACAGAATTTTGTCCCCAGTTTTGTCAGAGGACTACGTGATGTGAGCTCTCTGTTACCTACTGAGCTAACACCTCTGGCATAGAAGCCAGGGAACCAAAAAATATCACAAAGGTTTGTAGGCCTTGTTCCTTTGTTGACATGTGTCATGCACCCCAAACTTCATCAGACATACAATTCACCTTCAAGAGTACTAATGCCTTGGCATTACATCTCAAGAAGAGCTCAAGTCCTCAATACGCAAGAGAGCATCAAGCAAGAGTTGATTGATCAGCAGGCAGGACAAGTCCTTTCATAGCTTTCTATCCAATCCTAGAACTCAAAAGCACATTCCTGAGAAGTGGCCTGAACCAACCACATCACCATAGACTTGCACTGTGGGCTTGACACATAGGCATCCTAGTGTCAAGGTGACAGACCAACCATGTAGCGTCCAAGTAGCTACGAACTTTCTTTCTTGGAAGCTTTCATAGCAAACAAGATGTGCATGGGGCCAGGATTGAACTCATGACCTCTCATTCGACCAAATCAACAAAATGGCCAAGGTAACCACACACCCACATGGTGTACTCTTAGGTCATATCTCACACAAGACAAAGCATGGTTGAGTCACTCTACAACAGATCCAAGGGTCATAGCTCCATAAGGGGCAGAGCATTCTTGATCCATCCTACAACATTGAAGAAGGGGCCAAAACATTCAACAAATCTCTCCCTTGCACCTTGCGTCAGTGACCATCATCATTCGTCATCACTTGCATTGACCATGCCGATACCTTGCCTGCCTGCCTGGTGGAGATCCTTGTCCAGTGGCTTTGTAAGCATGTCAGCCTGGTTCAACTTGGTACCGACATACTCGAGCTCCACTGTCTGTTTGTAGACCAAGTCTCGAGCATAGTGGTAGAGGATCTTGATGTGTTTTTTGCTCCTGGACAGGACGCGATTTTTAAACATGTCAATCGCGCTCATGTTGTCAATCTTGATGACCGTCGCCGTTGCCTGTGGTACCTTCATCTTTGATAGCAAGCTTTTTAGCCACTACATCTTTTTACACACCTCAGCCAAGGCGATGTACTCAGCTTCAGCTGTCAACAGAGAGACACATTTGTGCTTGCGACTAGCCCAACTGACTGCACCTCCATTCAACATACACACAAAGCCGGAGGTAGATTTGTTTTCATCGATATTCCCTCCCCAATCAGCATCGGTGTAGCACATGAGACGGAGTTATGTGGACCCAGCGATGCCTCCAAACTGGAGCTCCACGTGCCACGTCCCCTGAAGGTAGCGCATGATGGGCTTCACAGCCTGCCGGGATTGGCCACAAACCGGCTCACCTGACCAACAGCATGGGTTATATCTGGTCGGGTGGCGACCATGGCATACATCAGACTGCTCACTGTAGAATGATATGGGATGCCCAGCATGTCAGTTTTCTTCGCTTTGTTGGATGGGGACATGGAGGTGGAGATTTTGCACTTCAAGCTCATGGGTGTGCTGGCAGGCTTGCAATTTTCCATGTCGTATCGTTTGAGGATGGAGTCAATGCATTTTGTCTGGTTCAGCCCGATGGTATCTGCTGCTCTGTCGCGCTTGATGGAAATTCCAAGATAGAAGTCAAGAGGATCCATGTCCTTCATATCGAATCTATTACTCAAATACCCCTTGAGATCGTCTAGCAGCTACGTTGAAGAAGAGCATAGAATCAGGTCATCAACGTACAAGACGACCAACGTTTTCCCTTTGTCACTCTCATGCACGTATATGCTAGGGCCATTATCGCAGTGCGTGAAGGACTCCTTGGCCATGAACGTGTCCATCTCCTGGCACCAAAGTCTTGGCGCTTGTTTTAGCCCATATGATGACTTCACCAATATGCACACCCTACCTTTGGGAGCATCAATCCCCTCCGGAACCTCTATCAGTACCTCATTGTCAAGTTTGCCGTTAAGGAAGGCCATCTTGACACCCATCTGGTGGACCTCCATGTTCTCGACAGCAACAATGGCGAGCATTGACTGGATGGAGGCGAACGTCACAAATGGTGCAAAGGTCTCGTCGTACTCTACGCTAGGCTGTTGGGAGAACCCCTTTTCTACCAACCGTGCCTTGTACTTGTCTATCTTTCCATCCCATTTCCTTTTTACTTTTAGCACCCACTTGGACCCCACAACGTGAGCCCTGGCAGGTCTATTTGCAAACACCCATGCCCCATTCTCCTCGATGGAGCTGAGTTCAGTACAAATTGCTTCGTCCCACTCTGCTTTGTCAGGCCGAGTGACTGCCTTTGCGACAGACGTTGTCTCCTCTTGAACCAAGAAAGAATAGTTGAATCCTGTCCAATCACCCCTACCTACATCGTAATGCTGTCGAGGTGCTTTGAGGCATGAAATGCTCTTTGGACCTGCTGGCTGGTGCTGTTGATGTGGAGACTGGAGGTCTGGTTCGTCGTTGATGATGGGAGAGGCATCCTCCTCATGTTCCGGAGGATTGGATACGTCGAAATCAGAGTCTGATTCCTCCGAGTTGTCTTCATGAGATCCTCTCCTTATTGCAACACCCTTCCCATGCCATTGTGCTGGTGCTTTGTCTCCCTCCTCAAGGAGAGTAAGCCACTCTCCCTCTTCTGGAGTGTTCTCAAGTTTCGAGAAGCTCTCCATTACTTGAAGACCTTTCATGGAAATCCACGTCTTTGCTACGGATGACCTTCTTGGCTCCTTGGTCCCACAGTTGATACGATTTGTGGGCGGTGTCATAGCCTAGAAAAGTGTACTTTTGTGCTTTTGCATCGAGCTTTCCAGGGCCCTCACCGGCCTGGACCTTGGCAAAGACAAACACCTTGAGATGGGATGCGTCTGGCTTCCTTCATGACCATGCTTCTTGAGGCGTTTTTAGCTGTTGTGTCTGCTTCTTCTTGCCTCTCCTTCACATGACTGCTGCAGATGTGAGGTTCACAAGACAGGTAGCCATACGTGTTGCTTTTGCCCAGAACCTAGGAGGCAGCTTGGCATGAAAGAGCATACACGTTGTCATGCCCAGGATGGTGTGGTTCATCCTCTCTGCTATGCCGTTGATTTGAGGTGAGTAGAGAATAGTTTTCTGATATTCAATGCCCTGAAACTTGAGCCACTCCCTGCAGGCTTCATACTCTCCCCATTGTCTGTTCTGAATCCCTTCACCTTCTTTCCACTCTGTCGCTCAACCATACCGACAAAGGCCTACAGATTCTCCTTCACCTCACTTTCCTTTTTTGAGAAAGTATATCCAGACTTTGCGGCTGTTGTCGTCGATGCATGTGAAAGGGACCACACACATCAGACTGGACGAGATCAAGAGGTGCGAGAGCACGTGTGCCATTACGCTTGAAGGGTTTCCTTTTCGCCTTGCCTTGAAGGCATGACCCACACATGATGTCAGCTCCCTTCGCCTTATCACCTAGCTTCATCCCATACACTAGCTCCTGCTTTCCCATGAGCTCAAATGTGCGATGAGCCACGTGCCCAAAGCGACTGTGCCACAGGTTCTTCGAGGATGTGCACAGGCTAGAACGAACAGCCCTTGTGGTTTCATCTGCTTGCGGTTTTGTTGCCGAATCATCTGCTGCCAGTGCTTCTGCTGCTCCAACATGTCCTTCCTCATATGAGTCTACATCGCTGCTCTCCTCATCATGTCTCTCGACCAAAGATTTAGCCGTTGGATTTTTTGTTTTCGTCTACAAGACGTAGAGTCCATCAACGCGAGGAACCTGTGCAACAACCTTCCTCGCAGAGAAGGAGATGTTGATGTCCTTGCTAGGGACTATCACCGCTTCCTTCTCTGTAAAGACCACTGTCATGCCATGGTCAGTTATCTTAGAGATGGAGAGCAGGTTAGCTGTGAAGGAGGGCAAGTAGACCATCCCCTCTAGCTTGAGGCTGAAATCTCCACCGTTGACACCCACTATGACCAGCTTGTCACCAATCCCCTTAGCTGCCTCAACCTTGTCGTTGGCGACTCTGAAGTTCTTGTTGCATGGAGCAAGAGAGATGAAGTCTCTCTTCTCATAAGTGGTGTGCTCCTTTGTGTTGAATATTTATGCCCCTTGTTCAGTGTTGTAGGACGGATCAGGAATGCTCTGCCCCTTGTGGAGGTATGACCCCTAGATCCGTTGTAGTGTGACTCAACTATGCTCTGTCTCTTGTGAGATATGACCTGTGAGTACACCATGTGGGTGAGTGGTTACCTTGGCCATTTTGTTGATTTGGCCAAGTGAGAGGTCATGAGGTCGATCCTGGCCCCATGCATATCTTGTTTGCTGTGGAAGCTTCCAAGAAAGAAAGTCCGTAGCTTCTTGGACGCTACATGGTTGGTCTGTCACCTTGACACNGAAGGCTCTCGCCATTCTTGTGTCCTCCATTCAACCCTCAATCCTTTCACACATCAGCGGTTGTACAGTGGCAGCCGCGGCATACGCCAAACTCGGCAAGGTATTTCAGTCCTCCTCACTTGCCAACCGTCTCTTCATTTTACAAAATCTCATCAGCATGAGGCTTGGTGAAGGGGAGGATGTCTCCGCCTTTATGCAGAAGTTTGAGACGCTCTTGCAACAAGCCACGGGCATGGGGTGGGACCTGAAATCAGACATGCAGGCTATGATTTTTCTGATGACGCTGCCGGAAAGTTGGGGCCCCATGATAACGGTGATTGGAGGGTGGACTGAAGATCTAGTTTCCTACACCACCGTCTCTGAGTATGTGCGGAATGAAGCCATGCGTCGTAGCAGCAGTGAAGCAAACATGGCTGCCTTTGCCTCACGGAGCAGTGGCACCTTCCGCAATACCTCCTCCTCTGGGTTCAGGGGAAACAACAGCACTAGCAACAGTGGAAGGGGTACAAAGCGCCAAGGAAACTGCCATAACTGTGGCAAGGCTGGACACTGGGCTCGAGAGTGCCGTGCACCCAAGAAAGAGGGAGGAGACGGGGATGACTGGCGAGGGGGAAATGGTGGGAAGGATCCCACAAGCTTGATGGCTGAGTGTGCCTCCAACAAAGGGAGGGCGATACTCAGGCCAGGAGCCTATGGCCTTGACTCGGGCACAAACGAGCACACCACTTACGAGAAGAGAGACTTTATCTCTCTTGCTCCATGTAACAAGAACTTCAGGGTCGCCAACGGCAAGGTTGAGGCAGCTGAGGGGATTGGTGACAAGCTGGTCACAGTGGGTGTCAACGGTGGAGATTCCGACCTCAAGCTAGAGGGAGTGGTCTACTTGCCCTCCTTCACAGCCAACCTGCTCTCCGTCTCTAAAATAACTGACCATGGCATGACAGTGGTCTTTACAGAGAAGGAAGCGGTGATAGTTCCTACCAAGGACATCAACATCTCCTACTCTGCCAAGAAGGTTGTCGCACAGGTTCCTCGTGTCGATGGACTCTACGTCTTGCAGACCAAGACGACAACTCCAACGGCTAAATCTTTGGTGGAGAGTGATGATGAGGAGAGCAGCGATGCAGAATCAGATGAGGAAGGACATGTTGGAGCAGCCGAAGCAGTGGCAACAGATGATTTGGCAACAAAACCACAAGAAAATGCAGCCACTGGGGCTGCTCATTCTAGCCTGTGCACATCCTCCAAGAACCTTTGGCACAGGCGCTTTGGGCACGTGGCTCATCGCACATTGGAGCTCATGGGAAAGCAGGAGCTAGTGCGTGGGATGGAGCTAGGTGATGAGGTGGTGGGAGCAGAGATCATGTGTGAGCCATGTCTTCAAGGCAAGGCGAAAAGGAAACCGTTCAAGCACAATGGCATGCGCGCTCTTGCACCTCTTGATCTTGTCCACTCTGACGTATGTGGTCCCTTTCGCATACCGTCAAATGGAGGCAGCAGATATTTCCTCACATGCATCGACGACAACAGCCGCAAAGTCTGGATATACTTTCTCAAAAAGAAAAGTGAGGTGAAGGAGAATCTGCAGGCCTTTGTCGCTATGGTTGAGCGACAGAGTGGAAAGAAGGTGAAGGCATTCAGGACGGACAACGGGGGAGAGTATGAAGCTTGCAGGGAGTGGCTCAAGACACAGGGCATTGAACACCAGAAAACTACGCCCTACTCACCTCAAAGCAACGGCGTAGCAGAGAGGATGAACCAGACGCTCCTAGGCATGACTAGGTGCATGCTCTTTGACGCCAAGCTTCCTCCTAGGTTCTGGGCTGAAGCAGCACGTACGGCTACCTACCTTGTGAACCTCACACCTGCAGCAGCTCTGCGAAGGAGAGGCAAGAAGAAGCAGACACAGCAGCTGAAGACGCCTCAAGAAGCATGGTCAGGCAAGAAGCCGGACGCCTCCCATCTCAAGGTGTTTGGTTGCACCGGGTTTGCCAAGGTCCAGGCCGGTGAGGGCCCTGGAAAGCTCGATGCAAGAGCACGAAAGTGCATTTTCATCGGCTATGACACCGCCCACAAAGCTTATCGACTGTGGGACCAAGGAGCCAAGAAGGTCATCCGCAGCAAAGACGTGGATTTCCACGAAAG
>SZWC01005454.1:61877-88751 GCA_023375785.1 Penium margaritaceum | reverse complement strand
CACCGCTTTGACGGTGCACCTCGTTGCGGATGTACTCGGTGACTGCGCTGTAGGTGAGTTTATCCTCCTCCCAACCTCCCAGTACGGTGATGAGAGGACCCCAACTGTCGGGTAGAGCCATGAGGAGCGCCATTGCCTGCATCTTCGTGTCAATCTTCCACCCCACATCATTGCATTGTGAGGCAAGAGACTCGATCTGTTGCATGGCGGAAATGACATCCCCACCCTCCTCGATCCTCACCGTCAAGAGTCGATTCATTGTGAAGATCTTGCCGGCTAGGGATGTTGATTGGTGGATGGAGTAGAGCTTCTTCCACGTGTCGGTTGCCAGCTTGCAGCCATGGATATAGCCCCACTGAGATTCATGCAGCGTCGACAATAGGAGCATTAGCGCCTCCGTGTTCTTTCTCGCGAAGGCCGTCTTCTTCTCGTCCGTTGCGCTCGCATCTTGAACCTCCGTGCCCTTCATGAGCTCCAGCAGTCCCTTGTGCGCGAGGTAGATCTCAAAATGCCACCGCCACAACCCAAAGCCTGGGCCGCCCATGTACTTTGGATGGGCGAGGACTCCGTCTTCTGCGCCATGTTGAGCTTCTGCAATGGACAGTCTCAACGTGCGACGGTGAAGTCACCCGGAGCGACACTCCCGTGCGTTTGCGGAAGCCGTGAACGTCTTGGTAGGCAGGTCAGGGCAGTGGGCCCATAACCCTTTGTCAGGAATGCTGTCCTGGCGAGCCCTGAACTGCCTAAGTGTCCACGGCTGCTTAGTACAAAGAGACTTCCAAGGGAGGTGTGTGCTTTGGGTCGCCATAACACCAAGGGAGCAGAATTCTGGCAGAATACAGATTGTGGAAACTGAGAAAGGCTGGGAATCATCAATGTTGTTCCGGTGAGATTACATCAGATTCTTATAGCCTGTGATCTAAGCTTTCCAACGCATCCAAGCACGCCCAAAATGGAGCAGTAGAGCCCCTGCTACGGCCATTAGAGTAACCCATGGTGGAGCCGAGCCGCCCACCATACCCACAAACGGGAGTGACGGGAGGCGCTTTGACGGTGGCCTGTCAAAGCGCCCTTCCTGTCATCCTAACGTGGGGGGAGGCTCGCCCTGGTCCAGAAGACCATCCACATCCCTTTTGTTCATGGCCCATGTGCCCTTGGAGCTCATTGAAGTCGAACTCGGATCACTGGTGGTGGAATTAATCCGTCACCAATGACGGAACCCAGATTCCACCCACCTACCACCCGAACTTTGGATGGGCTGGCTTTCTGAATTCTCAACCAAATCGAGCAACTGAAAGCTTGAAACTGCATGGAAAAATGCAAGGATTCCAAATCTGCAATCAGATAAGACATCCGACCACTCTCTAGTGGTCGAACCAGGAAAACGGCAAACGGCATCCATGGCAGGGGTACTTTTAACAGTTGGACCATGTAGATTTACATGTGATGTAACCTGCTGGTCGCCATTGGTCGGAACCACGAGTGGCACCGCCCAGGGACGCCGTGCTTGTGCTCCTTGTGATGTAACCTGCTGCTGAGGGAAGTCTGGATCCAGCCCGAATGTGGAAGTCGAGTTCGATGACACGCAAGTCTCCACCATGAACGCCACGTCGGGATCAGACTCCACGTCATGTGTTGTCGCCGTATTGTATGAATGTGCCTCAGCTCACGCTCGGGCACCATGTCCCGGTGCGAGTACGGATCCCGTCGCTATGGTCACAACAAGCAATGTGCGGTGACCACACTCCCCCTTGACAGGCACAACAACGGAAGCCGAGGAGGTGGAGGATGTATCAAAACTGGCTCGAGCACGTCATGTGAAGCGTTGACGCCGACACCACTGGGACACATAGCTCAAACGACTACATGAAGGCATGTCATCGCGCGGTGGCGTCGTGTTCACAGGAGAGTGGAGGATCAAAAGGATGGTGACAGCCTGGGACTGGCCGACGGGTGGAGCTGAAGGGACACCATTAGATGAGGAAGGAAAAGAGGCTGAAGGAGATGTGATCGAAGAGGCCGTCAATGAACTAGTAACAGAAGCACGCTCAGTGACGACGAGGTCACAAAGTCGCTAGAGGTTTAGCTAGGGGATCTACCAACACTGGCAGATCAGTATGCTGTGGAGGACGCATGCTCGGGTGAGGCTGAAGCCAAGGTGGATGCCAGCCGCGAGGGCGCGTTTAGCAGCAATGCCAACCATGATGTCCATCACCACAGTAATAGCAGGCAAACGCGCAAGGTGCCTGCTCAAATGTGTGCACAGTCATCTCGTGCGCTGGACAATGGATAGGTGCCGAGGGCACCTACTCCTGGTGGCTTACACCAAGCCATGGGAAAGATTGAGACCAGTACGTACTGTCACTCCCGGAGGTCACAGCGTCTGGGTCAGCAAACGTGACCAGATGGGATGAGCTACACCGCCATAGTATGCCCGGAGAATGGAGTTTGACTAGTTGCGGCTACTAATGCTGTTGCCACTAATGGAGCAAAGACTCCTCCAAGAACAGAAGGGGTGGCAGCTTCAGGTGTGGGTGCTGCTCCAAGTGGTATACGACAGAGCCCTTGGAGACGCACTGACTCGAATCCGCCATCGATCCTACGGAGTGAATTGTGTGCACCAATCCACGGGCCATAGGGAGACTCCGGTCCACGACGTGTCTCGAAACGGAGATCGCCAGCGACAAAACAATGTGCTGTTGGCTGGGAAGGCAAAACTTGAAGCGCTGCTACAACCGTCGCTGCTGCTGTTACGGAAATTGTTGTTGCTTCACTAGTTGCTCCTACTACAGGTGTAGGTATGATGCTGGGATATTGTATGGCCCCGCACAAAATTTTTCTTATTTTTTCTTCTCTGTGATTTCTTTTCGTTTCCCTCACCCGCTCCCTCATCTTTTTTCTCTTTACTGCTCTTCCCTCTTCTCGCTCCCAACCCCCGTCCTTTGTTTTTTTTTCTCAATTTCTTCTTTCTTTTTTTCTTGTCTCTACTCACCCCGGGTTAGCTCATCACCCGGTTTTGGAGTGCTCCCTGGAAAGGGGGTAGGTCAAGATGGGGGGGGGGGATAAAAAAAAGGAGGGGGTAATTTCAAGTCGCCGCCCCTCGCTCCTTACTCGCTTGCTAAAAAAAGTGAGAAAGTGAGCGAGTGAGCTAGTGAGCGAGTGAGAGGAGGGAGGGGCTTGCCCCTCTCTTCGTCCGTTGGCTGACGGGGCCGACAAGGCTGACGGGCCCCTCGGAGGGGCTCAACGGGCCCTTCGAGGGCCTCCTCGAGAAGGGGGGGGGGCAAATAGGGCCGATGGCCCCCCTCGAAGGGCCTCCCTCATGGGGGTTGAGGGGGCCCCTTCAATGGGACGGGGGCCCTCAGAGGAGTGCCGCAAGGCCCTCCTTGCTACAGTAACAGTAGCTGTAGAAGTAGGTGCAGGTGCTGCAGTTGCTGCTGCTACTGTTTATGCTACGACTCCTACTGCTGCTTCTGCTCTACGTAACTGCTGGAGCTACTCGCGCCGTTGCTGATTTCTGCTGTGCGCCGGCGCTGTTGCTGTGGCTTGCAGTTGCCACCACTGTTGCTTGCTATTGCCACCGCTGCTACTTGCTAAGTCACCGCTGCAGTTGTTGCTGCACGTTGCTGCTGGTGTCGTTGCTGCTGCATGCTGCTACTGTAGTGGCTGCTACTACTGCTGCTATGTGCTACTGACGTTGTTGTTACAGTGGCCAATGCGTCGTTGCAACTGTAGTTACTACTACTGTTGTGCGGTACAGCGGTTGCTGCTACTGCTGCTACTACTGCCTATGTAGCTGCTGTAAGTGCTAGCATTGGCTGCTGCTGCTGCTGCCGCTACCACTGCTGCTACTGCCGCCGTTGCTGTTGCTGTGAGCGGTTGCTCTACCGCCACTACTCTCGCTACGTGGCACCGCAGTTGCCGTGGCTGCTACGTGTGCTGTTGTGACTATTGTTGCCACCGCAGTTGCAAATACTAACGTGTGCGGCTCACCGCCCTTAAGGCATTCACGTGCAGTCCCTTTGTGTTCCCTCACGTGGGGGTGGCACCACGTGGCGCGTTATCTTTCCGTTTTGCCCAATGTTGCTCCTTCTGCTGCTCACACGCCCCTCTGTGCTCCGATACCAAATTGGAAATATTTAGGGCATGCAGGCCCATGCTAAAACGAACATGAGTTATGTGCGTGAGTGCAAAGTAAAATGGCAAAAATGTGGCTGAGTCTAGAATGCATGATATGAAAGAACAAGGAGAAAGTACAAATGAGCCCCTAGCGGGCAGTTGTGGGGGCACCGGCAGCTAGCCGCATCGGGCCCCGTCACCCCCGTTGAACCCAAACGAGTCAGCGGGGAGAATGCACTGCGTAAACCATGATAACGGTCAACGGTGGTCTCCTCAAGACATCGGAATAGCTCTCCAAATGCCCGGGTCTCGAACATTGAGAAAATACGAGTAGTGCTAGAAAGTCTCTAAATCAACATCCAGACATCACGCACGGCTTTCTAAACATCGAAAGCACTAATGAAGCCACCGGGTCTCCTCGTCGCACCGGTATAGTCCACCGGGTGCGCGGGTCTCAACCTACCAAGAAAACTCTCCTAGCTCCCGACAAGTCCATATGGCTACCGGAACGTATCGACTGTGTCTTGCCAGGGCTGTCGTATATGCTAGAGAAGTCTCGGGACACTCCGGAGGCCCGTCGAGTCGTGACACCCTCCTCTACCACATACCACCAACGTGGGTATACGGGTAATTCATCGGCATCGCTTGTGACGGGTGGAAGCCACACAAACCAATAGAATCGATGGCTCTAGTAGTGCTTTTGATGTTCGGAAAACCGTTTGCAATGTCTGGACGCTGATTCAGAGTGTTTCTAGCACCACTCGTACTTTCTCGATGATCGAGACCAGGGCACGCGGAGAGCTATTCCGATGCCTTGAGGAGACCACATGTGTTGTTCACGTTGTCTATGTAGTATGCTCTCCCCGTTGACTCATTTGGGCTCAGCGGGGATTACGGGGCCCAATGCGATGAGCTGCCGGTGCCCCCCCATAAGCTTGCTCGGGGCTCATTTGTAAACTCTCCTTCTCCCTAAACGCGTTTCAGACTTAGCCATATTTGGCCTTCACTATCTGCCTCTCACACACAAAGCACATGACATTTTTCGTATGGGCCTGAGAAGATGCGTGGAAGCTTCCTAGTGACACAGCTGCCGACTAGGCGTCAGTGCCTGGTAAGACGGTGACGGGAGTCACAGGTCGTGCTCACAACGTCAAGGGTCTGGCTAGGAGACACAATGCAAAGTGTCACAATGTTTCAATAGCATTTTCAGAGAGTGATGACAAATGACAGGTCCATGGCACAAGTACCTGCCGCGGCGCACGGCGGGTGTTGCATGCGGCAGTGCAAGATCTGTCCTGGAACCATCCCAAAACCATTTCTTTGGCCGTAACTCAGTGCAGACATGTCAGAACGCTACGCCGTCTGAACCTAGATGTGCAAGATCACAAGCCAGACGCTACAACTGGTCACATGCATGCATCTGACATCAAATGGTGGACTCATAATGAAAAAAAATGCAAATTAGGCCCACGAACAGTCCACCAATGAACTCCTGCGTCCCGTAGAAAAAACGCAGGAGGTCCAGGGTAGCGTACAGAGCTCTGGAACAGTTGTCGGTTAGCTCCAAGCTAGTATTCCGCCACCAGATGACGCACCGGTACCACCAGGGTCGCATCAGGGATCTGCACGAGTATGGACACGGCCGAGTGGTCACAATACACTGTACAGGTTGATAGGAACGTCACAAATCACAACACTCCCCTATGACCTGATGGTACGCATATCCATACACGTGCAGCACTGAGACGAGTGCAACAATGAGTGCAACGATACATGTGACATGGACACAAACAGACCCCACACTCAACCACTCTCAAGCAAGGGTCGAAGCCCAACAAAACGAATGGCCACCAAGAACTTTCCTCGTGCTAGTGCGTTCGTCAAGAAGTCAGCACACTGCATGTCAGTGCCAACCCAAATGACAGAAATCACGTGTCGCTTCACCAGATCACGCACAAAGTGATGCTCAACCGCATTGTGCTTCGTGCGAGCATGAAAGAAACCACAATTCTTTGCAATGGCGAGAGCACTCTGGTTGTCGCAACGAAGCATAATTGCAGGTACTGAGTGACCTAGCTCAAGGAACATGCACTGCAGCCATACCGCCTCAGCAGCCCCTATACCCAGAGCAACATACTCTGCCTCCGATGAGCTACGTGCAATGTAGCCCTGCTTCCCGATGCACCAGGACAGAGCAGTACCACCGAGCAGGAACACGTAACCGGTGCGATTGCGTCCATCTGAGCTCCAGGCCCAGTCGTTATCAATGTAGCCGTCAAGGACCATCAAAAACTGCCGGCGAAAGCACAGTCCAAGGTACAGTGTGGAGACCACATATCGCACCACTTGCACAACTGCGTGAAGGGCTCTTGCACGTGGAGCCTGTGAAAACTGGACAAGGAGGTTGACGGCAAAGGCGATGTCAGGACGTGTGGTAGTGGCGAGGTACATCAGAGATCTGATGAGACGGAGGTACAAGGTCACATCCACTGTCTCCCATAGCTGTGTGCGATCGTTCACCTTCAGGGCATCCTATCCATCAGGCGTGAGAGATGTGGAAGCCGTGGGCACTATGCCGAGGAGGTCGCTAAAACGCTCTCCCACAACATGCGTGTACCACGCCTGATGTAGTAGTAGAGTATGACATATGCGGTCTTGCACGATCTCCATGCCAAGAAACACGGCTGTAGGACCAAGGTCCTTCATCCTATAGGTAGTCTCGAGGACATCCTTGGCCTCCTTCACAGCATCCAGTGAAGGAGACACGATCAGAAGGTCGTCGACATAGACCAGGATGGCGGTGAACCGCTGAGGCATCAGTCGGATGAAGAGATAGGGATCTGCCTTGCTCTGTACATATCCTGCACGAGTAAGGGTGCCAATGATCTCCTGGTTCCAATACCGAGGAGGCTGCTTGAGGCCGTACAAGGAATTGCGCAAGCGCTAGACCTTGTCACCGTCCTCAAAGCCAAGTGGCTGAGCCACGTAAGTCTCCTCATCCAGAGATCCATGGAGGAACACATTGTTCACATTCATCTGGTGTAGTTCCCAATCATGTTGAGCTACTACACCGAACAGAGATCGAGGTGAGGTCGTGCGACTAACAGGGACAAACGTGTCAGTGTAATCGATGCCCTCAATTTGATAGTACCCCTTGATGACTAAGCGAGCCTTGTGGTGTTCTAGTGAGCCATCTGGTTTCACTTTCTTGCAAAAGATCCACTTGACCTGAATAGCCTTCCTCCTAGGTGGAAGGTCGACTAGCTCGTAAACTCTGTGCTCGCGGATGGTGCAAAGCTCATCCTTGTAGGCAACATGCCAAGCGTCAACATCCTGTGATGAGAGAGCTTCCCTTAGTGTGCCCGGGTCAGGCGCCATAGGGGGAGAGCTCTGCGTGGGAAGAGCGCACGCCTCAGTGCTAGGTCTGAAAACCACAAGATCAGCTGCTGCATCACAAGCGATATGAAACTCGCGAGTGATGAGGTCGTGCCCTATGGGGCATGCTGAATGCACCTCTCTGTGCTCAATGCGAACACTCAGGCCTAGGGCCTTTGTGCCGCGATCACCACTCGCGATGCTTCGAGTGGAGCATCTTGATGCGGGACCAGATACTCATTGGGCTCCGAAGTCCAGTGGTTGAAGATGACCGCCAGACTCACGGGAGTTACTTGTGCTCGAGGGGCGCACCTCAGGCTCAGGAACAGGCACGACCACAGTTGGGGAGGGCTGAGGCAAGGGAGCTGGTGATGCCGGGCGAGGAGATGCATGTGTGGGAGACACGAGACTCGGTGTGATAGTAGGAGCAGGTGAGGTAGGACCACGCACAGAGGCAGGAGTGCCGGCGGACATAGGTACGATCACATGAATATGCACAGGTACAGGATCATGGGTACGTGTGGGGTGTGAGGGAACAGGGGTAGAGGCCGCAAGTGCTGGAGAGGTCTTTGGGCCGACAGCGATGATCGCTCGGTCATCAAGAGCCAAAGACCACGAAGTGGAAGGAGCTCAAACGGACACATCAGCGTGGCCAGAGGTGCTCGCAGGCGCAGACTCCCCCATCTGTCAAGAAACCTCACACGTAGGGTTGTGCGTGACGGGCAGCAACGTGATCGATGTCAGATTACGATAGGTGATGGACTCAAAGAAGAGCGCGTCACGTGACTCAACAATGCAACGACAAGCAAGGTCCCAAAAGCGTCAGGCGTTCGACTGCGGGGAGATTCCTACGAAGGCACACAAGCGATCCCGCGGTGAGACCTTGGACCCCTACTGGTCCTCGGTGTACCACACAGAAGCCAAGGCTCCCCAAACGCGAGCGAGGCACAAGTCAGCACGGTGGCCAAACCAGAGCTCCAAACGGTGTGACATGGTCCGAAAGGGGACCATGCTGCAGCCGGTTCCAGATCCAAGTCATGTAGGCGAATCCCTCAAAAGCGAAGGACTCCGGGAGACCGCACTCTAACCGCATAGCGTGAACCTCATCCTCCATGGTGCGGTTCCAGTGCTCAGAAACACCGTTCTGCTGAGGAGTAGCAGGAGCGGAGACCTGGTGAAAAATCCCGTGCTCGGCGAAGAAGCTCTCCATCTCGCCAAGAAACTCGCCGCCGTGATCCGAGTGGAAGGTATGTGGGACTGACGCTTAGCCATCACTAGCCAGAGGCAAAACGTAAGAGCAGTGTCACTCTTTTGGCGCAGGCTATAGACCCACCGCATCCGGTTGAAGTCGCCAGTCAGGGTCAGGATGTATCGATCCCGATCGGACAGAGACTCGACAAGAAGAGGACCAAGAAGGACCGAATGGACTAACTTGAGAGGGCAAAGTACGCGAGAACGGGAGTCAGGGTAGGTGCACTGATGCATCTTACCGTAAGCGCAGAAGAAGCAGTCGGTCTTGGGCGGCTTCTCGAAAGAAGCCCCATCAAGACCGAGGACGGGCTGTGTCCAAATGAGTGTCGGAGCGTACATGACAAAGACGACAATGAAGCAATCGCTGGTGCTTAGGAGATAGAACGCCAGTGACAAAAACACTAGCTGAAGGGGAGGGGGAGGAAGGAGCAGAAGTCCAAGAGACACGATACGGGTCATCCACAGCAGAGGCACAAAGAACAACACTACGAGTGTCAATAGAAGTCACATTTGCGGAGTCTGCAGTGTGCTCCATAGAGAGTCCCATCAGTGTGCATGCATGGACAAAAAGCAAACTGAGCTCAAGGTCAGGCACAAAAAGCACCTCGGAAAGATACAAGGGGCTAGACGGACCATCCAAACACAAGACCCCAACACCCTGGACTGGCAAGGACTGACCAGAGCCTGTGCAAACAGAACGAATAGAGACAACAGGGCCGAGAACAATGAAGTCATTGCGACGACAGGCTATGTGATGAGTGGCATCGGAATCGATGATCCAAGTGCCACCAGAATCACGACTGGAGGACGTCATTGTACACAGGGCAATGGAACACTCGGCCTCAGACAGACGCTGGGCAGCAGGTGGGGAGGAACGACAAAGAGCACAAAGGTGAGACTCATGAATCCAATCGGTACAATCAGGCCCATCGTCATCACATGCTGACTGTGCCCTCCCACACGAGTCATCCTGAGCCACAAGAACAGACGGACCGACAATTTGTGAACCACCCGGCTGTGACAACACACTCCCACCTCCCTGAAAGCGAAGCGCTAGAAGGTGTCGGAGCTCGGCGATGGTACGGTCACGTGGGTCTGGGTCGCCACTGCTCACCGGTGGTGAAGCGGGAACTAATGTGGTCGTGGTCGCCACGCGCTTGGAGGATGTGCTGCTCGACGTAGACCATAGTGCATGCACAGCCTGAAGCCCACGAGAAATTTGCACCCAGTCAACCGGTTGCTGGGTCTCGGTGTAGCAATGAGCACCTCCACAGTTGTAGCAGAGAACATAGCGTCCACTGCTTCTACCCGATGATGGCTGTTGCTGTGACTGCTGATGGCCCGAGCCGTACCTCCGTCGCCCCTTCTTCCCTTGTGCTACTGCCGCGACACCCTGTGTTTGAGTCTGTGTAATTGGGGTAGAATGAGAAGAGGAGGATGTGGCAAAGGATGGAGAAGAAGACTGCAGGTGGGGCATCGGTGGTGATGCGATGACTGTTGTAGCAAGGGAAGTGTCCTGATGAGCCACAGCTGCCTCACGTGCGGAGGTAACCTGGAGAAAGAGCTGGTGCGCCCAGGGAAGAAGCTGTAGTGAGACCAAAAAGGGCTCAAGCACTGCGTCGCTATACCTCGTGAAGATGTCTGTGTGCTCAAGGCAAACTCCGAGCATGATTGTGCAGAGCGCCCACAGCTGTGTACCTCCGGAGGTCCCAAGGCGCGTGTACATGTGCATGGCTCGTCGCAAGTAGTCGGCTGCAGGCTCGAGAGGCCCCTGATAAAGGGACTGAAAGGCAAAAATGTGAGCGGAGCGGGTGGCTCATAATGGGTAGCAAGCATTATCCCTGCTTCTTACCTATCTGTAGCAAGCAGGGATAATGCTTGGTCCCAGCCTCTGCGTGGATCAGCGCCAATGCCTGTACCGGCCTCGCCAAGGAATGAGTGAAAGTCAACGACGGTCTCACGCGGCATGATGTAAAGAAGTCCGCGCATCGCTCTAGCCGCTGTCAGCACTTGTGCTCGGTCAGTAGTCTGATACGGGCTATGGTAGTAGGGCCACACTCCCTCTGAAGTGGCCCAAACCTAGAAAAGGATCTCCAAGCAGTCAAAGCTATCCTTGCTGACATACCGTGGGGACGGTGTCTCGAAGTCCTTGGGTTGCCGCTCCGTAGGGAGAGCAACCACAAGTTCAGAAGGATGAGGGATGGGGAATAAATTGGGAAGAGGGAAGTCGCTGGGGTGGAGGTCAGGTGACGATCGAATCTCAAGATACCGCGATGTGTGTGGGGGTCGAGAGCTCGTCTGGAGCTAGCGGACACGTTCCTGAAATACAGGAATCTCACACTCGGGGGAGTTGCCCTCCATGCTTGGCATATCTTGATCTTCATCCCAAGGGTCAAGAGGTAGCGGGTCGCATCCAGCTCCATTCTCTTGTGCTGGAGCTGAGTGCTGTGTAGAGTGTGCGACACCGGCAGCTCCCTCAGAGGTCTGCCATGGGGCCGTGGACTGACCTCGAAGAAGCGCAGTGAGTGTACGTATGGCGTCAGTTTGCTCCTGTTGTAGGTGACGCATCTCGTCGTGCTGGCTGCGCAAGTCCTCAATAGCCTGCGGGTGTGGCCTCATGACCCCTGAGGAGGGACAATAGGGATCTTGTATCCTCTTTCCCTTATCAGCGGACGGAGCCATGTCACCCCTCATTATGGGCCGAGAGCTCAACTTGGTCGGATTGCAGAAGCATCAGTGTTTCTTCAGAATTTGAAACGCTGGCAACTTTCAACCTTCCGACCAAAAAATTGACAAAGTGAAACTACGGGCGTCAACAGGTGGTTGCTGATGTTAGCAAGAAAAATGCTTACGTTAGCTCCCCTCCTATTTTTTTGGTTGTTGCCCCGCTGCGCAGGGGGTAGCAGCTCTGCAGCAGCCGTGTGGAAGCTGCGCGGAAGCTCCACATTAGCTTCCGCTCAACTGCTGTTATTGTTGCGCTTGCACCAGCAACAGCAGTCATGCGCCTGCCTGCGCAGCTATGGCAGCAGTTGCGCACTGCAGCTGTGCTGCAGCGCAGTTGCCCGTTGCTACTGCAGCGGTTGCGCGTGGTGGCTATTGCGCGTTGCTGCCACCGCGCGCTACTGTTGTGATGCTGCTCTATTACACTGCTACTGTTGCTGCTATATGCTACTACTGCTGCTGTTGCTCAATGCTGCTGCTGCTATACGTTGCTGCTGCCCGCCGTCACCACTGCCACTATGCAGGGCTGTTACGCGCTACTCCTGCTGCGAGCTACTACTACTGCGCGCTGTTGATGCCACGAGCTGCTACTACTGCTGCCAGTTGTCGCATGCTGCGGCTGTGGCCTGCTACTGCCGCTGCTGGTGCCAATGCCAGTAGCTGCTAGCTGCTGCCGCTTGATGCAGGTGTCACGTGTTGGTGCTGGCGGCTTCTGCTGATGCACTCTCACGTGGGTGAGGTCGCCGGCAGTCGGTGTCGTCTGTAGGTCCCTGTGGATCGGCAAAAACGGTGACGCTCACTGTTGCTGCTCTGCTGCATCTCTGCTGCGCAGCTTGGCGAGAAGTGTCTCACCGCTCTGATACCATGAGAAGATGCGTGGAAGCTTCCTAGTGACACAGCCGGCGACAAGGTTTCAGTCCCTAGTCAGACGGTTACGACAATCACAGGTCGTGCACACAACGGCAAGGGTCTAGCTAGGAGACACAAGGCAAAGTGTCAGAATGCTTCAATAGCATTTGCACAGAGAGATGACAAATGACAGGTCCATGGCATAAGTACCTGCCGCGGCGCCCGGCGGGTGTCGGACGCGGCAGTGCAAGATTTGTCCTAAAACCGGCCCAAAACCACTGTTTTGGCCGGAACTCTGCACAGACATATCAGAACGCTACGCCGTCTGAACCTAAACGTGTGGGATCACAAGCCGGACGCTGCGACTGGTCACATGCATGCATCCGACATCAAACGATGGACACACAATGAAAAAAATGCAAATCGGGCCCATGGCTAGTCCACTGATAAACTCCTGCGTGCTACAGAAGAACTGCAGGAGGTCCCGGGTAGCGTCCAGAGCTCTAGAACGGTCATCGGTCAGCTCCAAGCTGGTAGTCCGCTACCAGATGACGCACCGGTACCATCAGGGTCCGCATCAGGGATCTGCACGAGTATGGACACGAACGATTGGTCACAGTAAACTGTAAATGCCGATAGGAACGTCCCAAATCAGAACAGGGCCTACATGCTCTAATTAATTCTATCTAATTAATTAGTTACTAGTGGTTATGTTTGGCTCAAGATTATGCATCCATATGATCAGACGGTGCCACATTTAGATGTATGTATTGAGATACGGCCAAACGGTTGATAATGCCGTTGCATGCACCGTGACTGGGGTTGGTAGCAGTTCATCACTCAATGTGTCAGTTGCCATTTCTCTTTGCTCCATGGTTGTTTTAGAGACTGTACCCATTTCCCTTGCCCGACCCTTATTGTCCTCCTGTTTCCCTCAAAGACAACATGAGTGCTGACAAGGACATTGTTCACATGTAAGTAGTAACTCTATGACACTTTCATTACTTTCTGACTAGTTCTAGTGAATTCAGGGCACACGTCATCTAGATCTTGTATTGTGGCCGCATCCCAAGGAAGGGGGAGCAGCCCGTGGTATGTCTCATTTCCACCCATGTGGCATTCACAAACTACACACGAGAGAAGTTTTTTGTTTCCAATTATGTTTAGGATTCGGTCACGATATACCCTGTTTTCGGAACTATGTAGCTGATATACCAAAGTCGCAAAAAACATTACGCATATGACAACGCCGCACAAAAAACAACGCATATGCCAATGTCGCACAGAAAACAATGCAAATGACAATGGCGTACATAAAACAACGCATATGCCAATGTAACATAGAAAATACATGAGGAACCTAGAAACGCTAAAAGAAATGTCATGTTCCTGCCACATACCATGTAGCGTTGATGCATGACATGATTTTTTCCATTCACTATGTCACAGACAAATGCACCATTGCACTTTTTTCCATGTCAGGTCCAAAACACATGTTCTGACCGAGCATGAAAAAAGGGGTGGACGTCTGGTTGATTTTTGTTTCGGAGGCTGCGCGGATGGTTTCTTTTATAACTCAAGGTGGGCGGATATTTGCTTTTCTTCCGAACCACAGGCGGATTGTTGTAAATAAATGAGGGCATGCAGGCCCATGCAAAAACGAACATGAGCTCTGTGTGTGAGGGCGATGCAAGACGGGCAGAATTTGGCTAAGTCTGGAACGCTGAATATAAAGAACAAGGAGGAGATTACAAATGAGCCCTTTGCGCGCTTGTATAGGGGCGCCGGCAGGTAGCCGCACCGGGCCTCGTCACCCCTGCTGAACCCAAATGAGTCAACAGGGAGAACACATTGCATACACAATGACAGCAACAAAGGTGGTCTCCTCGAGGCACCGGAACAGCTCTCCGAGTGCCCGGGTCTCGACCACCGAGAAAGTATGATTGCCAAACAAATCTTGGAATCAACATCTAGACATTACACACGGCTTTTCAAACATCGGAAGCCCCACAACAGCCGTCGGGTCTCCTCGTCGCACCAGTATAGTCCACCGGGTGCGCGGGTCTCAACCCACCGAGAAAACTCTCCTAGCTCCCGACAAGCCCAGAGGGCTACCGGAACGCATCGACCGCGTCTCACCGGCGCTGTCGTACGTACTCACAAAGTATCGAGACACTTTGAAGGCCAATCGTGTCGTCACGCTTTCCTCCACCATATACCCCGTATGCGGGTATATCGGTAAACTACCAGTGTCGGTCGTGACGGGTGGAAGCCACACAAATCAACACTCCCCCTGGCTGACATAGCCGTCCACGCCAGAACGAATGAAGGAAGGCATGGAACAAGAATGTATGGCAAGCCATAACATGCATGAGTCAACTCACACAGACACGCACACACACTCATCTGCTATCCATCTAGGGTCTCCCTGGACATTGGCACAGCCCACCAAGTGTCTGGGTCTCGACCATGAGAGGAGTGATGCACACGCACACAAACCAGTGTAATGCACATACACATGTCATACACATGTCAGAGGACAAGATGGTCTCCTTGTGACACNGCATGGAACAAGAATGTATGGCAAGCCATAACATGCATGAGTCAACTCACACAGACACGCACACACACTCATCTGCTATCCATCTAGGGTCTCCCTGGACATTGGCACAGCCCACCAAGTGTCTGGGTCTCGACCATGAGAGGAGTGATGCACACGCACACAAACCAGTGTAATGCACATACACATGTCATACACATGTCAGAGGACAAGATGGTCTCCTTGTGACACTGGCAGTATGAGGGCCCGGGTCTTGACCGCTACGAGCAATCCAACACAATAGTATCATCATCCAAACACATGATCATGGGAGGATCTCCTCGTAACACGAGTGCAACGCACCACGTTTCCGGGTCTCGACCAACAGCTCGCATACACATGCCACACACCAAGACACACGATCACATGGTCTCCTCGTGACACTGGTACAACGCACGAAGTGTCCGGGTCTCGACAAACAAGGTGCTACCATCTACATGCAGTTGTGCAGGCACGTAGCATGAGCCACATGCGGGATGCTGTAGATGCTCACAACAGAGCATGGAACTCGCCATGCATGTCCCATGACGTCGCGTCAGGTCGATGTCTACACAACACTCCCCCTGGGCAGATGAACCTGGCAGCGATGTCCTCGATGGAGATGGTGGTGTCGTAGCTGAACAGATCCTGGGCGATGAGTCATGTGGTGTATCCATCATGCAGAGATAGCTCTCCCTGTCATCTGCGAGTTGACTCCCTCCCTCAAAGACGAAGTGGTGTCTCCGGCTATGACTCCTCACGTCGCAGCTGCATCACCTGGGGTATACCGGTCCTCGCGTGATTGCCAAGGGTCCCAACTCACATTCTCACCAATCTCCGCTCTACCACGATGCATCTGTGTATGCCGGAGGAAAGGGAATGGGCGAGCAGCACTTGTGCGTGGATGAAGTGGCGGAGCTGGCCTCCGATATGGGATAGCACATCATAAGGCACGAGGGTGTACTGCCAGAAGAGGAGAGCTAGAGCGAAGAACCGGATCACCACTCATGGATGAAGATGACGATGGGGCAGGTGAGTCGGGTGGATGAAGGTGCGTGACAACAGTAAAAGAAGAAGGAGGAGCGATAATGCGGTCGACAGGAGCCAGGATGGCGGGAGCCGAAGGTATGCTTACCTCTCTTGTGAGAATGTCTCCAACGGACGTCACACTCGAAGCTAGTACAAGATCCTCCCTCAGTATAGGTGTGCCAGATGCTACTAGCGGAAGGCCCCTGCCGATAGCAGTGATGCTCCCCTCCTCTAAGAATTGCTCACGCGCTGCCATCATCTCCCACTGTAGCATGACTAAACGCTCCTGCAGATCAGCATAATCTGTCTCGGACATGTCGAGGTGGCGCATGTCGACCTGGTGTAGGATCTGTCTCACTCGATGCCGCACATATAGACTTCACTACTCGTGAGTACAGCGCCATCTGCATCTCTGCTGCTGAAGATGATGGAACTGGTGTTGCTGCATCCTCGTGGGGGTCAACCAAGCTCGCAGTGTGCTGAGACGCTGGAACATCGCATGCAGCTGCAAGTGTCGCATCCACATCACAACGAGTGTCTGTCACACGAGGAGTGAGCGGTCGCATGCCGAGAGAGAAGGAAAAGGATGAGTCGTCAGAGTCCATGGAGCATGTAGAAATGTTGTCCGTGTAGGTACTGACACTCTCGGCGTCGATGTGATCGGTAGGGTCACCAACAGGTGAAACCGAGGGCGCAGAACTCAGCTCTTGCTGACGAAGTGACTCCATCTGCATGTATGAATCTGCTCCAGTATCCTTGACTACAGCCGTAATGAACACATGTGTGCAAGGCTCCGGCTCGACAATGCCCGTCAAGGAGTCCAACAAGCGCAGCTGGCGCTCACGCACTGTCTCGCCGGGAAGGCTGGTCGCTGCCACCTACTCAATAAAAGAGTGAAGATCACCATCTGACTCTGTCATGTGTGTCGGTGCTCCGTCTTGTGCACAGAACGTAGACTCGGGGAACATAGGTGACTCCTCACGCTGAAGCTGGTGCTCAGGTAGCGTAGATAACACGGTGAAGCCTGCTGAGTTTGCTGCAGCACGTGTCCCAATGTCACCTCTCAGAACTGCTGCTCTCAATAATGACCCAACCTCCAAAAGGCCAACCTGTCGACTCTGCTCATACAATGCTACTGCCGTCGTACTGGTGTGAATCTCGTGCGCCAACGCCCCCCGAGATCCATCTTGGGCATCCCGGTCCGCACAATACTCCTGTGCCACCGCCTAGCCGCCACCGGTTGGAGTCGCGAGTGGCACCTCCCATGTGGTCACCTGCACTCCTCCTGTTGTAGAACGTCCGGCTCCTGCCCTAGCGTAGATATCGAACTCGATGACATACATGTCTCAAGCCCTGCAACCTCCGCTGGACTGCTGTGAGCCTGTTGCACACACTCTCCCAAAAGTCTGGTGGACGCATCCCGATCCATACGGGACTCCTGTGTTGCCGCTAGGCCTCCACCGGTCGGAGCCGCAAGTGGCACCGCCCAAGGAAGCCGTGCCTGATGTCACCTGCTCCTGTGGAAGATCTGGATCCAGCCTAGATGATGAAAGGCTACTCTCCACGATGAACGCCATGTCGAAGTCAGACTCCACGCCATGTGCTATCACCGTATCATCTGAGTCTGCCTGAGCTGAAGCTCGGGCAGCACAGCCCGACGCGAGTGCGGATCCTGTCGCTACGGTCACATCAGGCAATGCGTAGTGACCACATTCCCCCTCGACAAGTACAGCAACAGAGGCCGAGGAGGTGGAGGATGTATCAAAAACCGGCGCAAGCACGCCGTGCGGAGCGCTGACGCCGATGTCGCGATGTCACTCGACTAGAACGACTGCATGAAGACATGTCACCGGGACATGGGGTCGTGGTCACAGCAGAGTGGCAGCCTGGGACTCGCTGGCAGGTGGAGCTGAAGGTAAACCATCCGATGAGGAAGGAGGAGACGATGAAGGAGATGTGATCAAAGAGGCCGTCGACAAACGAGTAGCAGAAGCACGCTCAGTGACGACGAGGTCACAAAGCCGTTGCACCGTCTGCCGGAGGCCGTGGATCTCAGCGAATATGCTTGCCAGAGGTCTAGCTAGGGGATCTACCAACGCCGGCATATCCGTATGCTGTGGAGGACGCAGGCTCGGCCGAGGCTGTAGCCAAGGTGGATGCCAGCCTGGAGAGCGCGACCAACAGCGACGCTAACCATGACGTCCATCACCACAGTAGTAATAGGCGAACGCGCAGGGCGCCTGCTCAGATGTCCGCACACTCATCTCGTGCGCTGGACGATGGATAGGAACCAAGGGAACCTACTCCCGGTGGTAAACACCAAGCCACGGGAGAGAATGAGGCCAGTAGGTACTCTCACTCCTGGAGGTCACGGCGTCTAGGTCAGCAAACGTGACCAGACGGGACGAGCTGCACCACCGCAGCACGCCCGTAGACTACGGTTTAACTAACTGCAACCACTAATGCTGCTGCCACTAATAGAGCGAAGACTGTTCCAAAACAAGAAGGGGTGGCGGCTGCAGGTGTGGCTGCTGCGCCAAGCGGTAGACGACGTAGCCCTCGGAGATAGTAAGACTCGAATCCGCCGTCAATCCTAGGGGCTGAAATGTGCGCATCAATCCACGGGCCCCAGGAAGACGCCGGTTCAGGACGCGTCTTGAAGCGAAAATCGCCGCCGACGACAGTCCGTTGTCGATAAGGCTGTTAAATCAAGATCGAGACGAGAAATATCGATCTCGAAGTTGGTCTCGAACCTTTCGGTACGAGATGTCTCGTCCCGTCTGTCAAGACCGAGAAATTCTCGATCTCGTACCGAAGTGCACGTGGCGGGTCTCGATCTCGTACCGATCTCGACCTCGTTGTGCGACGTCTCGAACTTGCACTAGTGAGGGCGCCCTCCGAGAGGCAGTTTTCTTGACCGTGATGATGAAGGGACGGTGGAAGGTTGCGTGGGAGTCGTGACCACCGCATTTTGTCAAAATATCGCTAATGTGGTGCATAAATGGATCAAACCACATAGAGAATGAGACAAATTGCCAGTTCGTGCGGAGAATAGACGTGTAGGAGATCTGAATAAAAATAGATCTGAAAAAGAGACGTCAAAGTCGTGCTCATTCAATGTATCCGCCTCATATTCATCCTGGTTTACTCAAAGAAACCTACAAGGTTTGGCGGTAGAAAATTTAGTATTCACAAACCGTTAAAGTGAGTCTACAGTGTGTGTCTTCTCACTTATCTACGTACCGATCCTACAACCTTCACGTATAAAGGCCTTGGCACACGTGGCAGGTCCACAAAAAAATGCGAGAATGACATTGCGGTACAAGATTCTCGTATCGATCTCGCATGACATGTGACATGTCTCGGTCTCGTCTCGTCTCGAGCGAGACAATTCGAGATTGTCTCGTGTCATGCGGTACGAGACAACGAGACGAGACAAAATCAAGACAATCGAGATCGAGACCGGTCTCGATCTCGATTTAACACCATTAGCTGTCGGCGGAGAAAGCGAAAATACAAGCTCTTGCGCAGCCCCAACACCATGTAGTCGTCGACACTCCACCGCCTGATGCTGCTATTGCAGGTATGAGAGTTGCTGCTGTTGTGGCGGTAGTAGGTGGACGATTCTCCTTTTTTTTTTGTTACTCTCTAGCCCTCAAGCCCCCTCTTGTGTTCCTTTTTCTCTTTTGCCCTCACCCTCCACCCCCTTTTTTTCTTTTTCCCTCACCCTCCACCCCTTCTTTTTGATAGTTCTCCCATCTGCTCGCCTTAAGCCCTCGCCTTTCTTTTCTTTTGTTTCTCTCTTTTTTTTACTCGCTTTCAGGCGTACCCCTTTTCGTATTTTTTGTTGTGGTGTGAGTTGTTTCCGTCCATTTGTACAGCTTACTGTGACCACTCGGCCGTGTCCATGCTCATGCAGATCCCTGATGCGGGCCCAGCTGGCGCCAGAGCACTGACGGTTGGTGGATCCAGCCACCAGCAGCTGCCAGACGATTGCCACGACGTCCCGACTGCTTGCTGGGGTGCTCTGCAGTTTTTCTGCAGGTGCTAGAGTTTACTCGGTGGACTGGCTCTCGAGCCCGATTTGCATGTTTTGCATTGTCCGTCCACCGATCGATGCCGGACTTGTGCGTGTGACCAGTCGTAGCGTCCGGCTCGAGATTCTGCATCTCTAGGTTCAGACGGTGTTGCGTTTGGATGCCTGTGCGCAGAGTTACGGCCAAAACATTGTTTNCAGCAGCTGCCAGACGATTGCCACGACGTCCCGGGTGCTTGCTGGGGTGCTCTGCAGTTTTTCTGCAGGTGCTAGAGTTTACTCGGTGGACTGGCTCTCGAGCCCGATTTGCATGTTTTGCATTGTCCGTCCACCGATCGATGCCGGACTTGTGCGTGTGACCAGTCGTAGCGTCCGGCTCGAGATTCTGCATCTCTAGGTTCAGACGGTGTTGCGTTTGGATGCCTGTGCGCAGAGTTACGGCCAAAACATTGTTTTTGAGCCGGTTTTAGGACAAACTCACACTGCCGCGTGCGTCACCCGCCGTGTGCCGCGGCAGGTATTCATGTTGTGTGCTTGTCAATTGTCATCTCTCTCTGCATTACTAAGCTATTGGAGCTTATGAGACTTTGCGCGTCTCCCTAGCCTGATCCTTGCTGTTTCTTGCACCTGCGTGCTTGCTAGTGCGTCAGCTGACTGGACAGTGTCGCCACATCAGCAGCAACAAGGTTAGGAAGCTTCCTAGCAATTTCTCATGGTATCAGAGCAGCAAGACCCCTCTCGCTGAGCTGCGCCGCAGAGACGTAGCACAGGCAGCAGCAGTGAGAGTCACCGCCGCCGCCACATCCTGGGACCCGTCGCAACCGACGTTGGCAGCAGCGACGTCACCACGCAATGGCCACCACCGTAGCAAGTGGATCTGCAGCAGTGACAAGATCCAGCAGCCACGCCGGCCAGCAGCAGCAGCACCGGGTGGCAGCAGCAGCACCGGGTCGCAGCAGCAGCCGTGTCTGGCTGCCAGCCTGTACACAAAAAAAAAAGAAAAAAAAAGGAGTAGCAGCTCGCAGCAGCAGCTTGCGGCGGCGGCTGCGAGCAGTGGCAGCGCGCAGCGGCGGCACCAGCTTGCAGCTGCGCCGGCATCAGCAGCCGCGAGCAGCACCAGCAGCGCAGCAGCAGCAGCGAAGCAGCAGCAGCGCAGCAACAACATTGCAGCTGCTGCAGCGACAGCAGCAACAGCGGCAGCAGCAGCATTGCAGCAGCGGCAGCGGCTACAGCAGCGCAGCAGCAGCAGATCCGCGCAGCGGCGAGCTTGCGCAGCACTGCTGCTGCACAGCAGTGCTGCGCAGCTGCGCAAAACTACGCAGCACTGCGCAGGCCTGCGTGGCACTGCGTAGGCCTGCGCAGCCCCTGCGCAGCCGCGAGCAGGGGGTGACGAGGTCACCCCCACCGGTCACGCGGGGTTCGCGTGACCGCCCAAAAAAAAACGCTGGCGTAAAAAACGCTCGCGATAAAACGCTAGCGTTTTTTTCGCTAGCGTAAAAAATGCTGACATCATCACCGACTCTGCTGACGTCAGCAGTTTTGGGGTCAAAACGTCAATTTTTTCAGACGTTTCAAGTCCTCGAGAAACGCTGTCAGTTTCTTGTTTGGAGTATTTTTGACATTCGGCCCCATACTGAGCGTTGCAATGGCGCCGGTCCGTGACAAGGACAAAGGACTCGTTGACCCCTCTTCCTCCACTTCGGGCGTTATGAGTCCGCGATCGCAGTCACGCATGATCGACGAGCTTCGTCGGTCACAGGACGAGATGCGCCGGCAGCAACAGAGGCAGTCCGACGCATTGCAGGAGATCACAGAGTTACTACGGGGTCGCTCGATGGCTTCACAGCAGCCACCTGGAGGATCTACTGGAGCTGCACCATCTGCTCAGCAGTCTACGCCTTACACAGCGCCGCGACCTCAGCATCACTCATCACAGGTGGACTCCTGGGATGAGGAGGAGATTGAGGATGACTCACGCGAGCACAAGATTCGTGTGCTTGAGGAGCGCATCCGTGAGTTACGTTTGGGATCACAGCCTCCCACTCCGCCACCTTCTTGCCGTCAGGATCAGCCGCGTCGTTCAGCAGCGTTCACCTTTGGTGGTGTTTCTCTCACTGGTGGGCTTCCCATACCTCGTCCACCGTCTCCCGAGCCTGAGATCGCCCTCCCCACGGAGCGGCGACCGAAGGACTTTGAGACACCTCCACCCGGTTATGATAGTGAGGAGGGCTTTGATTGCTGGGAGACCTTGTTTCAGGTGTGGGTCGATTCTGAGGGTGTCTGGCCCTACTACCACAGCCAGTACCAGACCCGCGACGCTCACCAGGTCCAGACAGCAGCGAGAGCGATGCAGGGTCTACTCTACGCCATGCCGCGGGAGACTGTGGTCGACTTCCGACCCTTTCTTGGTGAGGCCGGGACCGGGACTGGAGCAGATCCACGTCAGGGGTGGGAGCTGGCCCTGACACTTCTCGCTGCAGAGACCCATGCCACGAGGGCGGCCCGACTACGTGAGTTTCACTCCCTCCGTCAGGGTCCCACGGAGCTTGCAGCTGACTACTGGAGGCGCACGATGCGCCTTTACACGCGCCTTGGGACCGGTGGCGGGACGCAGCTGTGGGCACTCGACGCCATCATGATGGGGGCGCATTTGGACCACGTGAAGCTCTTTACGGGCTTCAATCGTGTGGCTCTCTCTGAGTTGTCAGAGTCACTACAGCTCCTTCCTTGGGCCCATCGCTACTTCATCCAGGCCACATCGGCTCATGAGGCTGCCATCGCCCATCAGCAGAGTCCACTTGTTGCAGCAGTGACTGCGACGCCTCCTACGCCTCTGTCCCTGCTCACCAGTCCCACCTCCACCGCTTCCTCCTCCTCCTCCTCTACACCGAGCGGCCACACTCAGGGCGTTGCAGCGGCCGCACAGGGGAAGAAGGGGAAGAAGCGACGTGGGAAGGGACAGCAGCAGCAGCAGCAGGCGAGTAGTGGCAGTGGACGTTCTGTCCACTGCTACAACTGTGGAGGCGCTCACCGCTACACGGAGTGTGAGCAGCCCCTTGATTGGACTCGGATCATGCGCGGCCTTCAGGCGGCGCACACGCAACGGATTTCCTCGCGTGACACACGGACTGGGCGCGCTGCGACCACGAGTGCAGCAGACGCATCCGTTTCATCAGGCGGCAGCGGTGATGTGGACCCTCGGGATCGCACGATCGCGGAGCTTCGTCAGCTGCTGGCGCTTCGTACTCAGGGAGGTGCGAGTATGTTATCACAGCCGAGTGGTCCCGATACAGCTTGTCTTACTGCGTCTGTTGCTCGTGATGATGCTTGTGGTGGAGCTGTGATGGCTTGCGATGAGGATGGACCTGACAGTACCGACTGGCTTGACGAGTCACATATCTGTGTTGTTCGTCGTTGTCCCGGGTCCTCTGCTGAGCGTCCAGCAGAGGCTGAGTGTTCTGTGGCCCGTTGCTCAGTGTCGACGTCTGGTCGTGAGCCGGGTGGCACCTGGATTATTGACTCAGGAGCCACCCATCACATGACCTGTCGTCGTAGTGACTTTGTTGTGCTCGGTCCCGTTGCGTCCGTTCGGTCTGTTCGCACAGGGTCTGGTCAGTCGTTGCCTGTGCAGGGAGTTGGAGTTGTGCGGTTTGATGGTCCGTCTGGCCCCTTGTACATTTCTGACGTGCTCTTTGTCCCTGCTCTTGAGCTCAGCCTGCTCTCTGTTCGTGCATGCACCAGGATGGGTCTCACTGTTGAGCACTCTGCTGACTCTGCCACAGTGACTGCTCTTGACACACGCGCCATCGTGCTTCGTGCCTCTGTCGTTGATGACCTGTATCGTGTGTCTCGTTGCACTCCCTCTGTCTCTTCTCCACCTCTCTCCTCTGCGCGAGTGTTTGTCACTGGTGTTCTCTCCCCTGAGCACCAGCGCTTGTTACATCGTCGCCTCTGCCATGTGAGCTCGGACACTGTGTCCAAGCTCATTCGCACTCAGCCAGCCCTCGGTCTTGACGCAGCTTCCTTTGAGAAGCCGCCCAAGACCGACTGTCTTTTTTGCGCCCAGGGTAAGATGCATCGCTGCTCTTACCCTGACTCCTCCTCCCGGGCACTGCGCCCACTAGAGTTGGTCCACTCGGACCTTCTCGGTCCTCTTCCAGTCGAGTCCCTCTCTGATCGGGGTCGATATGTTCTCACCCTGACTGATGACTTCACCCGGATGCGGTGGGTCTACAGCCTCCGCCACAAGAGCGATGCCGCATTGGCGGTCCGCCTGTGGCTTGTGATGGCTGAGCGTCAGTCTCGTCACACCCTGCACACATTCCGCTCAGATCGTGGTGGCGAGTTCTTGGGCGAGATGGATGCCTACTTTNCTAAGGTCTCACCTCGGGGACGCATGTGTACCTTCCTCGGCATCTCCCCGCGGTCGAAGGCCTGGCGTTTTTGGGACCCTGCTCGCCATCGCATTGTCGAGTCTCGAGATGCTCTCTTCTTTGAGGCTCTCACCTATCGCGACTTGTCCAGCATTCTGTCGCTGGCCGCCGACCACGTTCCTACTTGTGTGGCCTCCCGGCGGATGGGGGAGTCTAGTCCTGCGGATGGATCCGGCCGGGCCTCCTCACCTGTGGTCCGGTCTCCGGCTGCTGACGATCCGGCCATCGTGGCTGTGGGTCCAGTCGCCTCATCAGTACCCTCTGGCACACCTGATCCCGTGCCGGTGTCAGACCCCTCTGGTGCACCCGATCTCGCGCCTGTGCCGGTCCCATGTGCCACACCTGATCCCGTACGAGCGTCAGTCCCCTCTGGCACACCTGATCCCGTGCCGGTGTCAGACCCCTCTGGTGCACCCGATCTCGCGCCTGTGCCGGTCCCATGTGCCACACCTGATCCCGTACGAGCGTCAGTCCCCTCTGGCACACCTGATCCCGTGCCGGTGTCAGACCCCTCTGGTGCACCCGATCTCGCGCCTGTGCCGGTCCCATGTGCCACACCTGATCTGTACGAGAGTCAATCCCCTCTGGCACACCTGATCCCGTGCCGGTGTCAGACCCCTCTGGCACACCTGATCTCGTACCAGTGTCGGTCCCATGTGGCACACCCGATCTCGTACCAGTGTCGGTCCCCTATGGCACACCTGATCCCGTACCAGTGTCAGTCCCCTCCGTCACACCCACTCCCGTGCATGCACCCATATCCCCTACGGCTCTGGCTGAGCAGCCTTCCCCACAGCCTAAGGTGAGCGCTGCATCGGGCTACTCCCGCGAGCCCGGTGGTCGCCTTCGACCATTGGCCTCTAGGACTCAGCGGACTGCTGAGTCTGCGCCCAGACGCCCGACTCGTAGTGTTCAGAGTGGCGAGCCTGGCACGAAGGCCCTTGGCCTGAGTGTCCAGGCAGACTACACTGAGGTGCACCCAGCATGTCCTGTCGGCCACGAGTTGGTCTCTCGAGAGTTCTTGGTCGCTTGCGATGCCGCAGCCGACCTTGTCGTGGTCAGACCGAGTCAGGAGGCGTGTGTCTTAGCCACCCGGAGCACTCCCTCGACGATGCCTGATCCAGGCACGTTGAAGGAGGCACTCTCAGCTCACGATGCAGACCTGTGGCGTGCTGCTTGTGAGGATGAGCTGAGAGCTATCCGTGAGCACGGTGTCTATGAGCTTGTCGACCTCCCGCCTGGGCGGAAGGCTGTACAGGCCAAGTGGGTCTTTCGCAAGAAGGTGAAGCCTGATGGCACACTGGATCGCTACAAGGCTCGCTTGACGGCCAAGGGGTTCTCGCAGGTTGAGGGAGTAGATTTCACTGACACCTTTGCACCCGTTGGCCGCATGACCACCGCTCGCGCTCTGTTCGGGGTTGTTGCTCACCACGACTGGGAGCTGCACCAGATGGATGTGAACAACGCGTTCCTCCATGGCACCTTAGAGGAGGAGATCTACATGGTCCAGCCACCTGGATTCGAGGTCGGTGACAAGGTCTGGCGCTTGCGCAAGGCCTTGTACGGCCTGAAACAGTCACCGAGGTGCTGGAACTTGGAGATCACTGGTAAACTGACACGTGCCGGTTACGTACAGAGTGACGCTGACCCGTCCCTCTTTCTCAGACGTACAGCTGAGAGTTTCACCGCCATCCTGGTCTACGTGGACGACCTCCTGATTGCGTCTCCTTCTATGGAGGCCGTGAAGGAGGCCAAGGCAGTTCTCCAAGCTGCATACAGGATGAAGGACCTTGGTCCTGTAGCTGTGTTTCTCGGGATGGAGATCGTGCGTGATCGTCAGCGACGGACACTCTTGTTGCATCAGGCACGTTACGCCCACGTTGTGGGGGAGCGGTTTGCTGACCTCCTGGGTGCAGTTCCTACAGCCTCCACCCCCATCACACCTGACGGGCTAGATGCTCTGAAGGTGAATGACCCCGCAGACCTGGGGGAGACAGTGGGCGTGACCCTGTACTTGCGCCTGATTGGCTCCTTGATGTACTTGGCCACTACCACACGACCCGACATTGCCTTTGCCGTCAACCTCCTTGCACAGTTCTCATAGTGTCCTCGGGCGAGAGCCATTCATGCGGCTGTGCAAGTGGTGCGGTACGTGGTGTCCACACCGTACCTCGGACTCTGCTTTCGACGGCAGTGTTCGGTGGTAGTCGACGCTACACAGACAGTGATTGGGCGTGGAGTCCTGATGGGCGCAGTCAGACAGGCTACGTGTTCCTGCTTGGTGGCACCGCTGTGTCGTGGCGTAGTGGCAAGCAGGGTTGTATCACACGTAGCTCATCAGAGGCTGAGTATGTTGCTCTAGGGGCTGGGGCTGCTGAGGCGGTGTGGCTGCAGCGTCTATTTCGTGAGTTGCGCCAGTCTATGCCTTGCGTCGTTCTGCGCTGTGACAACCAGAGTGCTCTTGCCATTGCAGAGAACTCTGGTGT
>SZWC01005454.1:32762-53979 GCA_023375785.1 Penium margaritaceum | reverse complement strand
GGGGGGGGGGGGGGGGCATGTAATGAATTCATGGAAGATACGAGATAAATTGACTAGATCAAGCTGCATACCATCTTATATCATCCCAGTTTTGGAAAGTGATCATAATTGAGAAGATGCATGGGAGCTTCCTAGCGGCACAACCGTCGACTAGGCCTCAGTGCCAGGTCAGACACTGACGACAGTCACAATTTGTGCACACAATGGCAATGGTCTCGCTAGGAGACACAAGGCAAAGTGTCAGAATGCTTCAATAAAATTTGCAGAGAGAGATGACAAATGACAGGTCCATGGCATAAGTACCTGCTGGGGCGCACAGCAGGTGTCGCTCGCAACAACACATGATCTGTCCTAAAAACCGGCCTAAACCACTATTTTGGCCGTAACTCTGCGCACACATGTCAGAATGCTATGCTGTATGAACCTAGATGTGTAGAAGCACAAGCCTGACGCTACGACTAATCGCATCCATGTGTCCGACATCAAACGATAGACACACAATGCAAAAACATACAAATCGGGCCCACGACCAGTCCACCAATAAACTCCTGCATCCTGTAGAAAAAACTGTAAGACGTCCTAAGCACCATCCAGAACTCAAAAACGGTCTTCGGTCAGCTACAAGCTGGTGTTCCACCACCAGACAATGCACCGGTACCGTCAGCGTTTGCATAAGGGATCTGCACCAGTATGGACACATCCAAGTGGTCATAGTAAACTGTACAGGTCGACAGGAACGTCACAAATCATAACACTCCTCCATGAACCGATAGTATGCATGTCCATACGTGTCCTGCAGTGAAACGAGTACAATGAGTGCCAAAACAGATGTAAGAAGGACACATACACACCCCACACTCAACCACTCTCGGGCAAGGAGCGCAACGCAACATAACGAATGGCCACCAAAAATTATCCGCGAGCTAGTGTCTTATTCAAGAAGTCAGGACGCTTCATGTTTGTGCCAACCCATATGACAAAGATCACGTGTCGCTGCACCACAGCACGCACAAAGTGATGCTCGACCGCAATGTACTTTGTGCGACCGTGAAAGACACTAGAGTTCTCCGCAATGGCAAGAGAACTCTGGTTGTCGCAACGGAACACAATGGCAGCTAGTGAGTGTCCCAGCTCAAGAAACACGCGCTCCAGCCATACTGCCTCAGCAACCCCTACACCTAGAGCAACATACTCCGCCTTCGATGAGCTACGTGCAATGCAGCCCTGCATCCTGCTACGCCAGGACACAGCGGTAACACAGAGAAAGAACTCGTCACCGGTGCAACTGCGTCCATCTAGGCTCCAGGTCCAGTCGCTGTGAGTGTAGCCGTCAAGGACCACCGAACAGTGTCGGCGAAAGCAGAGTCCGAGGTACGCTGTGGAGATCACGTACTGGACCACTCGCACAGCCGCGTGAGGGGCTCTAGCACGTGGAGCCTACGAAAACTATGCAAGGAGGTTGACGGCAAAGATGATGTCAGAACGTGTGGTAGAGGCCACGTACATCAATGATTCGATGAGACGAAGGTACAAGGTCACATCCACTAACTCCCCCAGCTGTGTGGGATCTTCCACTCTCAGGGCATCCCGCCCGTTAGGCGTAAGAGGTGTGGAGACTGTGGGCACTGCGAAAAATAGGTCGTTGAAGTGCTCGCCCACAATACGTGTGTATCGAGTGTGATGCAGCAATAGCGTCCCACGTCTGCAGTTTCGCACCAACTCCATGCCGAGGAACACCGCTACAGGACAAGGGTTCCTTCATCCCGCAAGCAGTCTGGAGGACAACCTTGGCCACCTTCACGGCCTCCACTGAAGGAGACGCGATAAGAAGGTTGTCGAGATAGACCAGGATGGCAGTGAACCGCTCAGGTGTCCGTCATACAAAGAAAGGGATCTGCCTCGCTCTGTACATATCCCGCACGAGTCATGGTGCTAGTGATCTCCAGGTTCCAACACCGAGGAGACTAATTGAGGTCGTACAAGGACTTTTGCAAGTGCCAGACCTTGTCACCATCCTCAAAGCCGGATGGCTAAGCCACGTAAATCTCCTCATCCAGAGAGCCATGGAGGAACACATTGTTTACAACCATCCGGTGCAGTTCCCAGTCATGTTGAGCCACTACACCGAACAGAGCTCGAGCGGAGGTCATGCGGTTGACAAGGGCAAAGGTGTCAGTGTAATCAATGCCCCCGATCTGAGAATACCCCTTGACGACCAAGCAAGCCTTGTGGCATTCTAGTGAGCCATCTGGCTTCACTTTCTTACGAAAGACCCACTTGACCTGAATAACTTTCTTTCGGGGTGGAAGATCGACTAGCTCGTAACCTCTGTGCTCTCGGATGGCACGAGCCTCATCCTTCCGGGCAGCACGCCAAGCGTTAGCATCATGCGATGAGAGAGCTTCCTTCAGTGTGCCCGGGTCAAGCGTCATAGAGGGATGGCTCTGCGTGGCAACAGCACACACCTCAGTGCTAGGTATGACGACCACGAGATCAGCTACTGCATCACAAGCGATATGAAACTCGCGAGTGACGAGGTTGTGCCCTACGTGGCACGGTCGATGTACCTCTGTGTGCTTAGTGCCGACACGCAAGCCGAGGGCCTTTGTGCCGGGATCACCACTCGCGATGCTACGAGTGGAGAGCCTGGGTGGAGGACCTGATGTTCGCCAGTCACCGTAGTGCAATGGTCGACCGCGAGGCTCACGTGAGTAACTTGGGCCTGAGGGGCGTACCTCAGGCTCAGAGACAAGTACGACCACAGCAGGTCAGGGCTGAGGCAAAGGAGCTGGTGATGTCGTGCAAGGTGATGTGTGTATAGGAGACACGCAACTCGGTGTGACAGTAAGAGCAGGTGAGGCAGACCCACACAAAGAGGCAAGAGTACCGGCAGACACAGGAACGGTCATAGGAGTGGGCACGGGTATAGGATCATGTGTACCTATGGGGTGCAAGGGAAAAGGGGTAGAAGCCAGCGGTACTGGAGAGGTCTCTAGGCTGACAACGGTGATCGCTAGGTCATCAAGAGCCAGAGACCGAGAAGTGGAGGGATCTCGAACGGACACATCAGCCTTGTGAGAGGTGCTCGCAGGCGCATAGTCCCCCATTCTTCGAGAAACCTCACACGTAGGAACATGCATGACGGACATCGACGTGATTGATGTCAGATTATGGTAAGCAAGGGACTCAAAGAAGAGAGCGTCGTAGGACTCAATAATGCAACGATGAGTAGGATCCCAAAAGCGCTAGGCCTTCGACCATAGTGGGATGCCTACGAAGGTACACAAGCGACCCCGCGTTGAGACCTTGGACCCCTGCTGGTCCTCGGTCTACCCCACAAAAGCCAAGGATCCCAAGACATGAGCGAGGCGCAGGTCAGTTTGGTGGCCGAACCAAAGCTCATACGGTGCGAAGTTGTCCGGAAGGGGACCGTGCGGGAGGCGGTTCCAGACCCACGTCAGGTAGGAGAATCTTTCAAAGGCGAAGGACTTTGAGAGACCTCACTCAGACCGCATAGCGCGAACCGCATCCTTCATGGTGCAGTTCGAGCGCTCAGAAACACCATTCTGTTGAGTAGTAGGAGCAGAGACTTGGTGAAAAATCCTGTACTCGGTGAAGAAGCTATCCATCTTGCCAAGAATGTCGCCTCCGCGATACAAGCAGAAGGTATGCAGAGTGTGGCGGGACTGACGCTCAGCCATCAGTAGCCAGAGGCGAACCGCGAGAGCGATGTCACTCTTCTCGCGCTGGTAATAGACCCACCGCATCAAGGTGAAGTTATCAGTCAGGGTCAGGACGTACCAATCCCGAGCGGACAGAGAATTGACAGGAAGAGGACCAAAGAGGTGCGAATGGAGTAACTCGAGAGGGCAAAATGTACAAGAACGGGAGTCAAGGTAGGTGCAATGATGCATCTTACCTTGAGTGCAGAAGAGACATTCGGTCTTGGGCGGCTCCTCAAAAGAAACTGTGTCAAGACCGAGGGCGGATTGTGTACAAATGAGCTTCGACACAATGTCAGAGCCTACATGACACGGACGGCGATGAAGCAATCACTGGTGCTTAGCAGACAGAGTACTAATGATAAAAACACATGCTGAAGGGGCGGGGGAGCAAGGAGGAGAGTTTTGAGAGACACGATATAGGTCATCCACAACAGAAGCACGAAGAACGACACTACGAGTGTCAATAGTAGTCACATTTGCGGAGTTTGCAGTATGCTCCACAGAGAGTCCCATCAATGTGCAGGCACGTACAGAAAGCAAAGTGAGCTCTAGGTCAAGCACAAACAACACCTCGGAAAGATACAGGGGGCTAGACGGACCATCAAAACACACAACTCCAACACCCTAGACTGGCAAGGACTGACCAGAGCCTGTGCGAACTGAACGAACAGACGCAACAGGGCCGAGAACAACGAAGTCACTACGACAACAGGTCATGTGATGAGTGGTGCCGGAATCAATCATACAAGTGCCACTGGAATCACGAGTGGAGGACGTCACTATACAACGGGCAATGGAACACTCGGCCTCAGACGGACACCAGGCAGCAGGTGGGGAGGAACAAGGAAGGGCACAAAGGTGACACTCAAGAATCTAGTCGGTAGAGTCAGACCCATCGTCATCACATGCCGGCTGTGCCTCCCCACATGAGTCATCCCGAGCCATAAGAACAGACGGACAGAAAGTCTATGAACCACCCGGTTGTGACAGCACACTCGCATCTCCCTGAAAGCAAAGCGCCAGAAGGTGTCGCAGGTCGGCGATGGTGCAGTCACGAGGGTCCGTGTCATCGCTGCTCGCCAGTGGTGATGCGGGAACTGGTGCGGTCGTGGTTGACGCGCGCCCAAGGGATGTGTTGCCGGACGTAGAGCATAGTACGTGCGCAGCCTCAAGCTCCCGAGCAATCGACGCTCAATGGAGCGGTTGCTAGCACTCGGTGTAGCGGTGAACACAGTTGTAGCAATGAACAAAGCTTCCACTACTACTGACCGATGATGACTACTGCTGTGACTGCTGCTGGCCTGAGCCACGCCTCCGTCTCCCCTTCTTCCCCTGTGCTGCTGCTGCGACAAGCAGTGTTGGAGTCGGTGTAATTGGGGTGGAAGAGGAAGAGGAGGATGTGACAGAGGACGGAGAAGGAGACTGCGCAAGGGGCGTCGGTGGTGATGCAATGACTGCTACAACAAGGGGAGTCTCGTGATGAGCCACGGTTACCTCATGGGTGGAAGTCACATGGAGGAAGAGCTAGTGCAGCCACGGAAGAAGCTGTAGTGAGGTGGAAAAAGGCTCGAGCACGGTGCCGTTGTACCTCGTGAAGATGTCTGTGTGCTGAAGGCACACTTCGAGCATTATCGTGCAGAGCGCCCATGGCTGTGTACCTCCTGAGGTCCCAAGGCGCGTGTAGATGCGCATGGCACGTCACTAGTAGTCGACTACAGGGTCGGCAGGCCCTCGACGAAGGGAGTGAAAGGCACGAATGTGAGCGGCACGGGTAGCGTGCGTCTCTGTAGCAAACAAGGATAATGCCAAGTCCCAGCCCCTGCGTGGATCAGCGTCGGTGCTTGTGCCCGTCTCCCCAAGGAACGAGCGGAAGTCGACGACGGTCTGTCGCGGCATGGCGTAAAGAAGTCCGCACATCGCCCTAGCCGCTGTTAGCACCTGTGGCCGTAGTCTGATACGGACTATGGTAGTAGCGCCACACTCCCTCTGAAGTGGCCCAAACTTGGAAAAGGATCTCCCAGCATTCAAAGGCGTCCTCGCTAACATACCGTGGCAGCGGTGTCTCGAAGTCCTTGGGTTGCCACTCCGTAGGGAGAGCAACCACAGGCAAGGAAGGACGAGGGATGCAAAAGACACCAGGAAGAGGGAAGTCGCTGGGGTGGAGGTCAGGCGATGATCGAATCTTGGGAAAACGAGAAATGTGTGGGGGCCGAGAGCTCGATTGGAGCTGGCGGAGACGCTCCTAAAGCACACGAATCTCACGCTCGGGGGAGTCGTCCTCCATGCCTGGCATATCTGGATCCTCATCCAAACGATCAAGAGGTGGCGTGTCGGCTCCAGCTCCTATCTGGTGCTGGAGCTCATTGCAGTGTAGAGGGTGCGACACCGGCAGCTCCCTCAGAGGTTTGTCGTGGGATCGTGGATTGACTCTGAAGAAGCTCAGTGAGTGTACGGATGACGTCAATCTGCAAGCGACACATCTCGTCCTGTTGACTCCGCAATTCCTCAATAGCGTGCAAACGTGGGCTCCTGACCCCCAAAGAGGAAGAAGAGGGATCTAGTATCCTCTTTCCCTTATCACTGGACGAAACCATGTCACCGCTCATTATGGGTTAAGATGTCAATTTGGTCGGATTGTGAAAATGTCATCGTTTCTCGACAAGTTGAAATCTTGGCAACGCTTGGTTCTCCGACCAAAAATTTCACAAAGGGAAGTGCTGACGTCAGCATGTGGTTGCTGACGTCATTATGACCTGATGACGTCCGCAAGGAAAAATGCTGACGTCAGCTCCCCTCTCCTTGTTTTTGTGTCAACCCTCGCAATTGCTACGCGAGCTGGCGATCACTCCGCAGCAACGGCTCAAAGGCTGCGTGGAAGCTACGTAGCAGCTTCCGCTCAGCTGCTGCTGCTATTGCGGCGTCACTTGTTGTAGCAGCCACGTGGCTTCATGTGCAACTGTTGCAGCAGCTACACACTGTTGCTGCTGTTGCTGCGCGGTGCGGCTGCTGTGCGCTGCTGCCGCGGCCGCGCACTACTGCAGACGCACGCTGTTGCTACGTTGCTACTTTGCTTCACTGCTACTACGATTGCTGCTGAATGCTGTTGCTGCTGCATGCTGTTGCTGCCTGGCGCTACTACCGCCACCGCTGCATAGCGCTGTTGCACTCTGCTCCTGTTGCGCGCTGATGCTCCTGTGCTCTGCTGTTACCGCATGCTACTGTTGCTGCTGCCCGCCGCCGCCTGTTGCGGCAGTGGCCTGCTGCTGCCTGTGCTAGTGCCAATGTCGGCAGATGCTGGCGACTACAGCCTGCTGCAGCTATCGCCTGCTGTTGCTGCCAGCTGCTGCTGATGCACTCTCACGTGATGATGGCGGGTGACGTCTACGGCAATCGGCTATAGTTGATAGGTCCCTGTGGATCTGCTGTGGCTGTTACTCTCACTACTGTTGCTTTGTTGTGTTTCTGCTATGCAGCTTGGTGAGAACTATCTCACTGCTTTGATACCATGAAAAGAAGTGTGGAAACTTCCTGGCCACACAGCCGTCGACTAGGCGTCAGTGCCAGGTCAGACGGTGATGACAGTCACAAGTCGTGTACACAACGGCAATGTTCTGGCTAGGAGACACAAGGCAAAGTTTCAGAATGCTTCAATAGCATTTGCAGAGAGAGATGACAAATGACAGGTCCATGGGCATAAGTACCTATCGCGGCGCACAGTGGAAGTCGCACGCGACAGCACACGATCAGTCTTAAAAGCTGGCCCAGAACCAGTGTTTTGGTCATAACTCTGCGTATACATGTCAGAATGCTACGCCGTGTGAACATAGATGTGCAGAACCACAAGCCGGTCACTACGAGTGGCCACATGCATGCATCCGGCATCAAACGGTAGACACACAATGCAAAACCATGCAAATCGGGCCCACGGCAAGTCCACAGATGTGTTGTGATTTGTGAAGTTCCTGTCGACTTGTACAGTTTACTGTGACACCTCGGCCGTGTCCATACTCGTGCAGATCCTTGATGCGGACCCTGGAGGCATCGGTGCGTCATCTGGTGGTGGAATATCATCCTGGAGCTGACTGACGACCGTTCCAGAGCTCTTGACGCTACCCGGGACCTCCTGCAATTTTTCCGCAGCACACAGGAGTTTATCGGTGGACTGGCCATGGGCCCGATTTGCATGTTCTTGTATTGTGTGTCCACCGCTTGATGCGGGATGCATGCATCTGACCAGTCGTAGTATCCAGCTTTTGATTCTGCACGTCTAGGTTCAGACGGCATAGCGTTCTGATATGTCTGCTCAGAGTTGCGGCCAAAACAGTGGTTTTGGGCCGGTTTTAGGACAGATATTGCACTGCCGCGTGCGACACCTGCCGTGCGCCGCGGCAGGTACTTCTGCCATGGACCTCTCATTTGTCATCTCTCTCTGCAAATGCTATTGAAGCATTCTAACACTTTGCCTTGAGTCTCCTATCTAGACCCTTGCCGGTGTGTGCACGACTTGTGACAGTCGTCATCGTCTGACTAGACACTGAAGCATAGTCAGCGGCTCTATCGCTAGGAAGCTTCTACGCATCTTCTCATGGTATGAGAGCGGTGAGACAGTTTTCACCGAGCAGCGTAGCAGAGACGCAACAGAGTAGTAGCAGTGAGAGCCACAGTTGCAGCAGATCCACGCGGACCCGTTGATGACATCAGACCGCCATCGACGTCGCTCACCATCACGATGTGAGAGTGGAGTTGCCAGCAGCATTCGGCAGCACTAGCAGTGTAGCAGAGTAGTAGCACAGCAGCAGCGGCAGGAGTAGCGGCGCGACAGCACACGGCGGCAGCACCACAGCAACTACTTGCGACAGCAGTAGCACAACAGCACCGCAGTAGTAGTAGCGGCAGCAGCAGCAGTAGCGCCGGCATCAACATAGCAACAGTACAGCAATAGCGACAGCAGTAACCGCACAAGAGCAGCAGCGGTAGCAGTACACGGCGCCTACAGTAGCACACAGCATCCGCTGCGCGCAGTAGCAGCAGCAGGAGCAGCAGCAGCACGCGGTTGCTGCCACAGCCACGCACGCAGCGGCCAGGCGGCCGCTCCGCACGCAACCGTGTGGCTGTTGCTGCAGCCGACGATGCAACCGCACCAGCAGCCGAGCAGAAGCTGCTGCGCAACTTCTGCGTAGCTTCTACGTGGCTGCTGCTGAGCGGGTGCGAGCTTGCGCAGCAGCCGCGAGGGTTGACACAAAAAAGTGTGGGGAAGGTGAGCTGACGTCAACATTTTTACTTGCTGACATCATCAAGTCTAGCTGACGTCAGCAGTTGCCTTAGTGAATTTTTTTGGTCGGAGGGTCAAAAGTTTCCAGCGTTTCAACTCCTTGAGAAACGCTCGCGTTTATGCAATTTGACCATGTTGACGTCTCGGCCGATAATGAGCGGCACCATTGCTCCGTCCGACGAGAAGGGAAAGAGGGTACTAGATCCCTCTTCTTCCTCCTCAGGGGTCATGAGCCCACATTCACTGGCCATTGAGGACCTACGGAGCTAGCATGACGAGATGCGTAACCTACAGCGGGAACTGACTGACACTATCTATACACTTACCGAGCTTCTTCAAGGACATTCCACGACTCCACGACAGACTTCTGAGGGAGCGGCCGGGGTCACACCCTCTACACAACAGTCAGCTCCAGCACCGGAGACAGGAGCTGGAGCCGACCCGCCACCTCTTGATCCTTGGAACGAGGATCCAGACATGCCAGGCATGGAGGGCGACTCCCTAGAGCGTGAGATTCGTGTGCTTCAGGATCATATCTGCCAGCGTCAGACGATCTCTTTGCCCCCAGACACATCTCGCTCTCTGATGTTTTGATCGTCGCCTGATCTCCACCCCAGAAACTTCCCTCTTCACGGCGTCTTTCCCTTCCCTCGTCCTTCTTAGCCTGTGGTTGCTCTCCCTACGGAGCGGGAACCCAAGGACTTCGAGACGCCGTCCCCACTGTATGTCAGCGAGGACGGCTTTGACTGCTGGGAGATCCTCTTTCATTTCTGGGCAACTTCAGAGGGTGTGTGGCCCTACTACTAGAGTCCGTATCAGACTACGGACCAAGCTCAAGTGCTGACAGTAGCTAGGGCGATGCGCGGGCTTCTCTACGCCATGCCGCGCGAGACCGTCGTCGATTTCCGCTCATTCCTTGGCGAGGCGGGCACAGGCACCGACGCAGATCCACGCGGGGGCTAGGACCTAGCATTGTCCCTGCTTGCTACAGAGACGCACGCCACCCGCGCCCCGTACATCCGTGCCTTTGACTCCCTTTGCCAGGGGCCAGCCGAGCCTGCTACAGACTACTGGCAACGCGCCATAGGCATTTATATGCGCCTTAGGACCTCAGGAGGCACACAACTGTGGGCGCTCCGCACGATCATGCTTGGGATTCGCCTTGAGCACATAGATATCTTCACGCGGTACGGCGATGCCGTGCCCGAGCCTTTTTTGGCCTCATTGCAGCTTCTTCCCTGGGCGCACCACCTCTTCCTCCAGGTGACTTCCGTCCATGAGGCAGCCGTGGCTTATCAAGAGACCTCTATTGTTGTAGCAATCGTTGCATAACCATCGATGCCCCTCTTGCAGACTCCTTCTCCATCCTCTTTCTTGTCGTCCTCCTCCCCTTTTGCCCCGATTACACCGACTCCGACACAGGGTGTCGCAACAGCGGCATAGGGGAAGAAGGGGCGACGAAGGCGTGGCTCGGGCCAGCTGCAGCCGCACAGCAGCCGTCATCGAGCAGTAGCAGTCGACGCTTTGTTCACTGCTACAATTGTGGAGGCGTCCATTGCTACACCGAGTGCCAGCAGCCGCTCGACTGAGTGTGGAGTGCTCACGGGCTCCAGGCTACGCACGCACTATGATCTACGTCGAGCAATTCATTAGCCGGGCGCGCGGCGACCACGACCGCAGCAGTTCCTGCTTCACCATTGGCGCCCAGAGGCGATTCAGACCAACGTGACCGCACCATCGCCGAGCTCTGACACCTTATGGCGCTTCGCTTTCAGGGACATGCAAGTGTGTTTTCACAGCCGGGTGGTTCATAGTCTGTCTGTTTGTCTGTTCTTGTGGCTTGGGGTGACTCGTGTTGGGGGGCATAGTCGGAATGTGATGACGATGGGCATGACTGAATGGACTGGATTCATGAATCTCACCTTTGTGCCCTTCGTCAATCCTCCCCACCTGCTACCCAGCGTCCGTCTGAGGCCGTGTGTTCCGTTGCCCGTTGTACAGTGACGTCCTCTACTCCTTATCCCGGTGGCACTTGGATCATCGAATCCGGTGCCACTCATCACATGACCTGTCGTTGCAGTGATTTCGTTGTTCTCGGACCTGTTGCATCTGTTCGTTCTGTCTGCACAAGCTCTGCTCAGTCCTTGTCAGTCCAGGGTGTTGGGGTCATCCATTTTGATGGTCTGTTTGGCCCCTTGTATCTTTCCGAGGTGCTATTTGTGCCTGACCTTGAGCTCAGCTTGCTTTCTGTACGTGCTTGCTCACTGATGGGACTCTTTGTGGAGCACACTGCAGAGTCTGTGACTGTGACTGTGACTGCTCTTGACACTCGTAGTATTGTCCTTCGTGTCTTTGTTGTGGATGACCTGTATTGTGTCTCTCGGACTTGTGCTCCTTGCTCCCCCTTCCCTTTCGTTCGTATTTTTGTCACTGGTATTCAGTCTCGTGAGCACCAGCGATTGCTTCATCGCCGCCTGTGTCATGTAGGCTCTGACACTGTGTCAAAGCTCATTCCAACAGAGCCTGCCCTTGGTCTTGACGCGACTTCTTTCGAGAAGCCGCCCAAGACCGACTGCCTCTTTTGCGCTCAGGGTAAGATGCATCGTTGCACCTACCCTGACTCTCGTTCACGCGCACTCCGCCCTCTCGAGTTAGTTCATTCGGACCTTCTTGGTCCCCTACCTGTCGAGTCTCTGTCTGATTGGGGTCGATACGTCCTGACAGTGACTGATGACTTCACCCGGATGCGGTGGGTCTACAGCCTACACCAGAAGAGTGACGCCGCTCTCGCGGTCGTCTCTGGCTAGTGATGGATGAGCTTCAGTCTCCCCACACGCTGCACACCTTCTGCTCGGATCGCGGCGGCAAGTTCCTTGGCGAGATGGACAGATTCTTTGTGGAGCACGGAATTTTTCACCAGGGCTCCGCTCTTGCTACTCCTCAGTAGAAGGGTGTTTCTGAGCGCTCGAACTGCACCAGGTGGTTCACGCTATGCCGTCTTAGTGCGGTCTTCCGGAGTCCTTTGCTTTTGAAGGCTCCGCATACATGACCTGGATTTGGAACCGCCTCCCGCACGGTCCTCTTCCGGACAACGTCACACCGTATGAGCTCTGGTTTGGCCACCGTGCTGACTTGCGCCTCGCTTGCGTCTGGGGATCCTTGGCTTCTGTGTGGTACACTGAGGACCAGTAGGGGTCCAAGGTCTCGCCGCGAGGTCGCTTGTGCGCCTTTGTCCGTAATTCCCCGCGATCGAATGCATTGCGTTTCTGGGACCCTACTCGTCTTCGCATTGTTGAGTCCCGCGACGCGCTCTATTTTGAGTCCCTCACCCACTGTGATGTGACTTCGATCACATCGTTGTCCGTCACACATGTTCCCACGTGTGAGGTTTCTTGACGGATGGGGGAGTCTGCGCCTGCGAGCACCGATCGCCACACTGATGTGTCCGTTCGAGCTCCCTCCACTTCTCTGGCGCTTGATGACCCAGTGATCATCGTTGTCGGTCCAGAGATCTCTCCAGCACCACCGGCTTCTACCCCTGCCCCTTCACGCCCCACAGGTACCCATGATCCTGTACCTGTGCTTAGTCCTGAGACCGTACCTGTGTGCGCCGGCACCCCAGCCTCTGTGCGTGGACCTGCCTCACCTGCTCCTACTCTCACACCGAGCTCCGTGTCTCCCACACCCGCATCTCCTCGCACGACATCACCAGCTCCCTTGCCTCAGCCTTCCCCAGCTGCGATTGTGCCCGTTCCTGAGCCTGAGGTGCACCCCTCGAGCCCGGGTTAGTCCTGTGAGCCTGGCGATCGCCTTCAACCATAGGACTCCGGAGCGTAGCGAGTGTCTGGTCCCGCACCCTGGCGCTCTACTCGTAGCATCGTGAATGGTGATCATGGCACAAAGGCCCTAGGCCTGAGTGTCCACATTTGAGCACACAGAGGTACATCCAGCGTGCCCTGTAGGGCATCACCTCGTCACTCACGAGTTTCATATCGCTTGTGATGCAGCAGCCGATCTTGTGGTCGTCAGACCTAGTACTGAGGTGTGCGCTCTTGCTACGCAGAGCTCTCCCTCTATGGCGCCTGACGCGGGCATAGTGAGGGAAGCTCTCTCATCACAAGATGTTGATGCTTGGCGTGCTGCTTGCGAGGATGAGCTGCGCGCCATGTGAGAGCACGTAGTTTATGAGCTAGTCAACCTTCCACCTAGGAAGAAGGCTATTCAGGTTAAGTGGGTCTTTCGCAAGAAGGTGAAGTTGGATGGCTCACTGGAATACCACAAGGCTTGCTTAGTCATCAAGGGATACTCTCAGATTGAGGGCATCAATTACACTGATACCTTTGCCCCTGTCAGCCGCATGACCTCAGCTCCAGCTCTGTTCGGTGTAGTGGCTCAGCATGACTTGGAACTACACCAGATGGATGTGAAGAATGCGTTCCTCCATGGTTCTGTGGATGAGGAGATTTACGTGGCTTAGCCATCTGGCTTTGAGGACGGTGACAAGGTCTGGTGCTTATGCAAGTCCTTGTACAACCTTAAGTAGTCTCCTCGGTGTTGGAACCAGGAGATCACTGGCACCTTGACTCGTACGGGATATGCATAGAGCAAGGGAGATCCCTCTCTCTTCATTCGACAGTCGCCTGAGCGATTCAACGCCATCCTAGTGTATGTCGACGACCTTCTGATCGCGTCTCCTTCATTGGAGGCCGTGATGGAGGCCAAGGTTGTCCTCCAGACTGCCTGTAGGATGAAGGACCTTGGTTCTACAATGGTGTTTCTTGGCACGGAGATCGTACGAGACTGCAGACATCATACTCTACTACTGCATCAGGCCCAATACGCACGTGTTGTGGGGGAGCGCTTCAGCGACCTTCTTGGCGCAGTGCCCACGGCTTCCACACCTCTTACACCTGACTGGCCGGATGCCTTGAAGGTTGACAATCCCACATTGCTTGGGGAGACAATGGATGTGACCCTGTACCTCCGTCTCATCGGATCTCTGATGTACCTAGCCACTACCACACGTCCTGAAATCGCATTTGCCGTCAACCTCCTTGCCTAGTTTTTGCAGGCTCCACGCGCTAGAGCCCTTCACGCGGCTGTGCGAGTGGTGCGGTACGTGGTCTCCACACCATACCTCGGACTCTGCTTTCGCAGAGAGTGTTCGGTGGTCCTTGACGGCTACACCGATAGCGAGTGGGCTTGGAGCCCACATGGATGCAATCGCACCACTTACGTGTTCGTGCTCGGTGGGACCGCTGTGTCCTGGCGTAGCGCAAAGCAGGGTTACATTACATGTAGCTAATCGGAGGCAGAGTACGTCGCTCTGGGTGCTCGGGTGCTAAGGCAGTATGGCTGCAGCGCCTGTTCCATGAGCTTAGCCAGTCACTACCCGCCATTGTGCTTCGCTCTGACAACCAGAGTGCTCTTGCCATTGCGGAGAACTCTGGTGTCTTTCATGCTCGCACGAAGGACTTTGCGGTTGAGCACCACTTCGTGCGTAATCTGGTGGAGCAACACGTGATCTCCGTCATTTGGGTTGGCACTGACATGCAGCGTGCTGACTTCTTGACGAAGGCACTAGCACACGGAAAGTTCTTGGTGGCCATTCGTTCTGTTGGACTTCGCCCCTTGCCTGAGAGTGGTTGAGTGTGGGGTGTGTCCATGTCCGTGTCACATTCGTCTTTGCCCTTGCTTTGTAATCGTCTAAGTTCTGCACATGTATGGACATGCGTACCATCGAGTCATGGGGGAGTGTTGTGATTTGTGACGTTCATGTCGACTTGTACAATTTACTGTGACCACTCAGCCGTTTCCATACTCGTGCATGAGAAAATTCTAGGAAGCTTCCTAGCACGCTTGCCACTGACTAGGCGTGAGCGCTCAGTCAGCTCGCGGCGTCAACACAGGTTGGACGCAAAACGGCAAGGGTTTGGCTAGACGGCACGACTCAGTGTCAAATTTGCTTCCATTAATGAACACATGCAGAGGGAAATAACAAATCGCAAGTCCACAACATAAATACCTGCCGCGGCGCACGACAGGTGTCGCACACGGCAGTGCAAGGTCTGTCCTAAAACCGGCCCAAAACATTGTTTTGGCTGTAACTCTGCGCAGACAAATCAGAATGCTACGCCGTCTGAACCTAGAGATGCAAAATCATGAGCCGGACGCTACGACTAGTCACACGCATAAGTCTGGCACTGATCAGTGGACAGAAAATGCAAAACATGCAAATCGGGCTCAAGAGCCAGTCCACCGAGAATATTCTACCTTCTGTAGAAAAAACCACAAAGCACCCTAGTAAGCACCCAGTGCGTCGTGGCGGCTCTCTGGCAGCTGGTGGTGGATGGAGCCACCACTCATCGGTGCTCTGGCGCGAGCTGCGTCCGCATCAAGGATAGCCTACAGAAGAACTGCAGGAGGTCCGAGATAGTATCGACGATGCTGGGGCAGTCCTTGGTCAGCTCCGAGTTGGTGGTCCACCACCTGCTGACGCGCCGGTGCCTCCAAGGTCCGCATCGGGGATCATGTCCTCGCGCTCTCCTATATCACTGCTCTCCTCGCTGTCGCTCGTGTCTGGGTCTCGACCATGCACGAAGTCAATGACACACCTACCTGTCAAAAATCATGCAAAAGAGACATAGAAACAAGGACTTCTCGTGACCCCGGAAAATGTCTCCGGGTGTCCGGGTCTCGACCACATCATGCACGAATCATACATAACACATGTAGGCAATGGGTCTCCACGTCACAGCGATAGAACTCAACAGGTGCGCGGGTCTCGACGAGCATAACCTTGCATGGATCAGACATCGTGCTACACCCCAAGTAACCTCACTGTCCTGAAAGGGTGTCAGGCCAAAGCCCACTTACCAACACTCCCCCTGGGCTGCAGAGGTTGACAAAACAAGCAAAGCTGATGGTTGCTCCCAACACAATCCGTGAGGGGGGAGCACGGCTCCCCCATGGCCACATACCCTTGTACACCAATAGCAAGGATGAAGACAATGCTGGTGGGATGTGCTCGCACAGAGCCTCACCCCGGAGCGACGTTGTCACTGTCGTTGTCGTCGCTATCATCGTCGTCGCTGTCGTAGTCGTCACCTGCTGATGCGACTGGTGCAGCGCTAAGGGCCTCCTCCAAAATAATCGCATGTTGTATGGCCTCCAACTGCTGAGCTTCATATCGCATCGTGGCCTCCGCAACGTCGAGGCGCGTGTGGAGCTCGACAAGCTCTGACGCGGCAGCCGACTGGTTGGGTACATCTGCGGTATGTAGACGGTCAGTCGAGGAATGAACCTGGCGGTGGACCTCGATAGCGTGTGCATCGGCACAAGCCACATCCTCTTGTAGTCTCGTAGTCTCACCCCGTAGGAAGGAGTGAAGCTACGCCTGCTCGTCGCACAAGTCGACGTCCTCTACGTCAGTCGTCGACTCAAGTACCGTCGGGCCACAAGGTGCTGGTAGAGGGGGAGCACAAGACAATGAGTAGCCACGTAAGTCATCTGGGACTGTAGGAACGGCTGCTCCAAAGGTACCTATTGCTCATGACACGTCAGCTGCTGGCCGGACGTCGGCATGTGTAGGTACAGCTATATCTATGGCGACGTCGTGGTCATTGAAGGTGCGGTCAGTGCCGTGGTGCTCCTCGTGACCCCTGGTGCGCAGCCCATCATCCACCTGCTGTTGGAGGTCCACCTGTCCCATACGTGCATCCTGTAGAGACCACTCAGCTGCCTCAAGACGCTTGTGTAAATCCTCCACACCCCTCGATAGCCCGTTGTGCTGGAACATCCATGGTGTAACAGCGGCTGCTGGCCTCTCGTAGCTCGACCATGAGACTGTGCATGTGCACCTCCGCTTGAGCAACCACTACCTCCTGCTCATCAACCGCACAGCGTAGTCGCTCGGGAACAGGAACAGTAGCTTGGACGAGAGTAGTTGTGTCCTCGGCTGGAATCGCTGTGGTGTCAGCGACACCGGTCAGGGCAGCGAGGTGTGCGACATCCTCCATGTCGCACACACAGACAACTGCTCTCACCGAGGGGCCATCTCGTGCTCGTGCCGCAGCTACTACAAGAACGGCAGCGCACTGGGCGTCTACTTCTGCCTCCGACCCTGCGTCTGACCACTCCACGACGGACGACTAATCCTCATAGAGGAAGTCTACCTCGTCCTGGTGATCCATCACCTACTCTTGCTACCCAGTATTATCTGTCTGAACCACCTGGAAATCTGCTGGGGGCCGAGTATCAGCATCTCTATCACGTGCTCCTGCTGCTGCTCCTGGCACCATGACAGTTGTCTCCATACCAGCTAACGCGGGAGCGCGCACACCGTTAGGCACAGCTCCTGCATTGGCCGTCGTCATGTTATCCGCCAGGGTATCAACGAACACCATCTCCATCCCCAACTCAGACTTAGCGTCGGACCAATCCTCCTCCGACGAAGAGTCTCCATCAGGGCGAACGTCTCCCCCCACCAAACTCGCCGCTAGCTGAGTCTGCTGTGTAGCGTCATCCGCCTCAATCATCCTACGTTGTAGAGCAGTCGCCTCACCAATGCCGAGCTCCGCCGTGGTCGTTAGCGGACAAACCATCTCCCCCACGACTGACACATCAGCACGAGCTGTGGGGACTCGGCACACCAACCCGTGGACAGGAGACGAGGGGGTCTCGTCACCGGAGACTCCTCCCACAGCGGCGTCTGAGCGTGCTGCCTGTGTGCGTCGTGCAAGAGGAGCAGCCCGCCGCCGCGCACGAAGAGTGTAAGAACGAGCAGTATGGCGAGGGGCTGAGGGTCCGTCCGTCGGTATGATGCCGATAGCCTCCAAGACGGAGTGGAGGCCAATGGATGTAGACGAGAGATCCGGTATACTAGCATCGTCGAAGGACGGGATGCAGGATCAGGAGGAAGATGAGGATGAAGTGGGAGGCGAAACCTGCGACAAGGTGGCAGCTCGCTCGAAAGTCACATGGTCAAGGAGCTGCTGGAACATGCGTTGGAGGTTCCTGACCTCCATGTGTAGGGCGGCCACATCACCACGCAGAAGCGTTGTGGCATCACTCGGTATCCACTGAAGGAGGAGGTGGGGAGGATCGCATCCAAGGGGGATGCCACCCAGGAGGGCGCTGTCACCACTGGCGCCAGCCATGTTGCCTATCTCGACAGTAATAGCACAAAAACCCTAAGGACAAGTAGGACTCGTGCCACAGCTGCATCGACCACTGTGCCTGTGGCGGCTGCCACAGCTGAAACTCAGGCACAGACCATGGCGATGGCAACGCCCACGGCCACACTGCATACCTCATGTTGAGAGCTGAGTGTGGGTGATAGTCCTACACACTCGATCCCGGTGGCTTAAAGAGCCACGTCGAGGGATGCGAGTGCAGCAACGTCTCTCAGACGGGCTACAATGTTGTCAATCACGGCCACAACCTCAGCCGTAATGTTGCACTATCACCACACAGTAGCGATATTGCAATGTGCGGCCTCAAGTTGTCTTTGGAGCCGCCGATGCTGCACCGGGTGCCGTCGTCAACCGACGGTTGTGGCCTCAAGCCACCTTCGCTGTTGCTACTGCTGTTGCGACTCTCGCAACGGCAGCTGCTATAACGGATCCCGTCTTCAACTGACGGTAGTGGCCTCAAGCCACTATGAAAAATGGAAAAAAAAATCCTTTTTTTCTTTTTTTCTTTCATTTTTTTTTATTAATCCAGGCGTCACCTCCTCGGGTGCCCCTTTTGGGATTTTCTGGGGTGCCCCACTCTAGGATCCCTCCCCCCTTGTCCTCTCCCCTTTTTCTTTTTTTTTTTGGTCTGGTCTGGCTCGACTCCTCAAGCGAGCGTAGTGGAGGGGGAGGCTCGCTCCCCCGCCCTTCGCGTGCAGCCGGCCGACGGCCGTCCGTCGGGCCCCCCCTTCCCCTTTCAGCCGGCGGGGGGCCGGCGTTTGGCCGAAAAGAGCCGGCTCAAGCGCCGGCACTTGGCCGGCGCTATTCCGCCCTCCGTGGGCACGACGGGCCCGACCGACCGTACCTTCCCCCTTCGGGCAGGGTCCCTCGCGTCGGGTCCCCCGCAGGCCAGACAGCAGCAGCTGCTGTAGCAACTGTTGCTGCTGCTGCTGTTGTTGCAGCTGCTGCCTGCGACTGCTGCTTGCTGCTACGGTTGCTACCTGCTATTGCTGCTGCTGTTGCGCATGCTACTGGAGCTGCTTGTCGCCGCAGCGGTTGCTAGTGCTGCTGCTGCGGCTGCTGCTCACCGCCGTTGCTGTTGCAAGCGCCTGCTTCTGCCACTGCTAGTGCGGTTGCTGCCTGCTGCCACTACTGCGGCTGCTTCTACAACTGCTGCCTGCTACTGTTGCGGTTGGTGCAGCTTGCGGCTGCTACTGCTCACAGCCACTGCTGCTGCTGCGAGCTACTTCTTCCCCCTTTTTTTGTGCATACACACCAATGACTAGACACGGGTGCTGCTGCCACTCGGTGCTGCTGCTGTAGTGGCTGCTGCCCGTAGCTGTTCCCGCAACAGGTGCTTCCCGCCGTTGTTGCTGCTCCGGATGCAGTTGCTTGCAGCTACCGCCTCTATCTCCGATGCCTCAATTGCTCTGCTACAACATAGTCGTGGTGGGTCCCTCAAGGATCTGCTACTACTACTATGAGTGGCTGCCTCTGTTGTCACTCACAACTGCTGGTGCTGGTACATCTTTGCTGCACAGCACAACGACTATGGCTCATTTGCTCTGATACCATGAGAAGATTCTAGGAAACTTCCTAGCACGCTTGCCACTGTCTGGGCGTCAGCGCTCAGTTAGCTCGCGGCGTCAACACATGTTAGACGCGAAACGACAAGGGTTTGGCTAGACGACACGACTCAGTGTCAAATGTGCTTCCATTAGTAAACACATGCAGAGGGAAATAACAAATGGCAAGTCCACTGCATAAACACCTGCCGCAGCGCACGATAGGTGTCGCACGCGACAGTGCAAGGTCTGTCCTAAAACCGGCCCAAAAACACTATTTTGGCCGTAACTCTACACAGACAAATCAGAACGCTACGCCGTCTGAACCTAGAGATGCAAAATCTTGAGCCGGACGCTACGGCTGGTCACATGCATAAGTCCGGCACCGATCGGTGGACAGAAAATGCAGAACATGCAAAGCGGGCTCAAGAGCCAGTCCACCGAGAAAACTCTAGCGTCTGCAAAAAAACCATAAAGCACCCTGGTAAGCACCAAGGGTGTCGTGGTAGCTCTCTGGCGGCTGGTGGTGGATGGAGCCACCACTTGTCGGTGCTCCGGCGCCAGCTGCGTCCGCATTAAGGATAGTGTTGAAATAGTATGCACCTTATCCACTGCCTAGCTGGCTAGCTACACATACAGACAAGGCATGCACTGCTCTGTGGAGTACGTCCCCTTGGTCTGTTCTGAGATGGGCCAGGAATGCACTACCCATAATGGGTATGTCCCCTGTGGCTCATCATAGGAACCATACCTTTTTGGCATGGTTGAATAGGCACCGAAGTCTCCTACGAGAGATCGCGGGTTCAAACCCCGCGACGGCCACATTTTTTCTTTGTGGCCAAAACTTGGACAGGAAGCTTCTATGTAGCTTACTAAAAGCCTGGCTTGAGGATGACACTTGGTGGTCTAAGGACGCGCCAAGTGAGATTGTAGGTTGAGGTTGGCTCCAGTGGAGCCACTACAAGCAGAAGCTTTAGCAAAGCTCTGCAAGTATAAAAGCCTGTACCTTGCATGCATCCATTTACAGTTCTTGCCTTTGAGACTCCTCACAGCGTGTCCAACCAAAGGTAGACACTAAAGACCAACATGCGGACTTCGTGAGGTTGCAAACCAAACGAACCTAAAGTGTGGATCCCTCGTTCGAGGGTGATATGTTATCTTGGTTGCAATACCAAGAGCGGTTGGCGGCCTCCCATGTCGGGACCCGTTTTCTAGACCGTTGCTATCCGGCGCATTGACAAAGGGTTATGGGCCCACACTTCTGGTTCTAAGGCACACTTCCAAGACCGACTAGCGCGTGGTCTTGCAGGGCGCACAGGTACAACAGGGACACGACCATCGGACGGCTCCATCTGCTCCCTCGGCTCCATCGGCTTCTTCAGGTAGGGTGCGCGCACGTGGCGGACTAGGGGACGAGGAATCGCTCTGTCCATGTTGGACAAGACCCTCGAGCCCCAACGGGATTAAGCTCTACCCCTTTTT
>SZWC01005454.1:20025-30079 GCA_023375785.1 Penium margaritaceum | reverse complement strand
AGTGGACAGCGAGCTCGCGTCCATTGCCAAGAACGGCACGTGGGTGCTGGTGGATAGACCCGACAAGGCCCACGTGGTGGGATCCAAGTGGGTCCTCCGAGTGAAGAAGAAGCAAGACGGCAGCATCGACAAGTTCAAGGCAAGGGTAGTGGCAAAGGGGTTCTCTCAACGCCCGGGCTCTGAGTACGATGAGACGTTCGCGCCCGTCGTGACCTTTGCCTCCATCCGCTCTCTCCTTGGCATTGCAGCCGCAAAGAACCTGGAGATACACCAGATGGACGTCAAGACAGCTTTTCTTTATGGGAAGCTTGACAAGGAAGTGCTGATGGAGGTGCCCGAAGGAGTCGAAGCTCCCGAGGGCAAGGTGTGCAAGTTGGTGAAAGCGCTCTACGGGCTGAAACAGGCCCCAAGGATGTGGTACAAAGAGATGGACGGTTTCATGACCGGTCTCTCCTTCGCGCATTGCCACAGTGATCCGAGCGTGTATGTGCCCGATGATGGGAGAGGGCTAATGCTGGTTGCACTGTACGTGGATGATCTGATCATCTGCTCGTCTTCGGTCGAGCTGCTGGATGAGCTGAAGTCTGACCTCAGCAAAGGGTTCAAGATGAAGGACATGGGTCCTCTCGAGTACTACCTTGGGATCACCATCCACCGCAACCGAGTAGCCGGCACCATCAAACTCAACCAAACCAAATACATCGGTGAGGTACTAAAGCGCTATCACATGGAAGACTGCAAACCTGTCAGCACCCCAATGACGACCGATACGAAGTTGAAGGCCTCCATGTCGCCAAGCAACGAAGCAGAACAAAGGGAGATGCAAGACATCCCCTACCAGTCCGCCGTGGGTAGCATCATGTACGCCATGGTAGGGACTCGTCCCGACATCTGCTATGCTGTGGGACAAGTGAGCAGATTCGTGGCAAACCCTGGGCCACAACACTGGCAGGCAGTCAAGCGCATCTTGCGCTACCTACAGAAGACACGTCACATGGGCCTCATCCTTGGAGGCCAAGAAGGAACGGAACCCCTTCGCATGAAGTGCTACACCGATACTGACTGGGGAGGAAACCTCGACGACAGGAAATCCACCTCCGGATATGTGTGCATCTTGAATGGTGCTGCCATCTCATGGGCCAGTAGGAAGCAGGATTGTGTTTCTGTGTCCACGGCTGAGGCAGAGTATGTTGCTCTGTCTGAGTTGTGCAAAGAGACTCATTGGCTGCGCAGCCTCCTTGGCGAAATGACAGTACCACAGAAGGATGCCACGGTCGTACATGTGGACAACATGAGTGCCATCTCAATGGCTGAAGACGAGATCATCTCCCGGCGAACGAAGCACATCGACATACGTTACCACTACTCACGTGACCTGGTCATGAAGAATGTGGTGGACTTGCAGCACTACGGAACAAAGAGCATGCTTGCTGACTGCATGACCAAGCCGCTGGAGAGCGACTTGCACTATGCAGACATTCGTGGATTCGGCATGAGGAGTGCGGCAGAGGAAGGGTGAGCCCCAAGGCATTGATGGAGCCCAGTAAGCGCCAGATGGACAGAGGTGCAAGGGAGAGATTTGTTGAAATAGTATGCACCTTGTCCACTGCCTAGCTGGCTAGCTACACATACAGACAAGGCATGCACTGCTCTGTGGAGTACGTCCCCTTGGTCTGTTCTGAGATGGGCCAGGCATGCACTACCCATAATGGGTATGTCCCCTGTGGCTCATCATAGGAACCATACCTTTTTGGCATGGTTGAATAGGCACCGGAGTCTCCTACGAGAGATCGCGGGTTCAAACCCCGCGACGGCCACATTTTTCTTTGTGGCCAAAACTTGGACAGGAAGCTTCTATGAAGCTTACTAAAAGCCTGGCTTGAGGATGACACTTGGTGGTCTAAGGACGCGCCAAGTAGGATTGTAGGTTGAGGTTGGCTCCAGTGGAGCCACTACAAGCAGAAGCTTTAGCAAAGCTCTGCAAGTATAAAAGCCTGTACCTTGCATGCATCCATTTACAGTTCTTGCCTTTGAGACTCCTCACAGAGTGTCCAACCAAAGGTAGACACTAAAGACCAACATGCGGACTTCGTGAGGTTGCAAACCAAACGAACCTAAAGTGTGGATCCCTCGTTTGAGGGTGATATGTTATCTTGGTTGCAATACCAAGAGCGGTTGGCGGCCTCCCATGTCGGGACCCGTTTTCTAGACCGTTGCTATCCGGCGCATTGACAGATAGCCTACAGAAGAACTGCAGGAGGTCCAAGACAGCATCGACGACGCTGGGGCAGTCCTCGGTGAGCTTCGAGTTGGTGGTCCACCACCTGCCGACGCGCCGGTGCCTCCGGGGTCCGCATCCGGGACCATGTCCTCGCGCTCTCCGGTATCACTACTCTCCTGGCTGTCGCTCGTGACGGGTTGAAATCACACACACCAACACTCCCCCTGGCTGACACAACTGTTTGCATAGTAATGTCTGAGGGAAGGCAAGAAAGAATGGCTCACGCAACCAATCATGGCGAGCACCGATCAAGCATACTACAACACAGGGTCTCCTTGTGATAATGGTGCATCCCACCAAGTGTCTGGGTCTCGACCATGCACGAAGTCAATCACACACCTACGTCTAAAAAATCATGCAAGAGAGACAGAGAAACAAGGTCTCCTGGTGACCCTGGAAAATGTCTTCGGGTGTCCGGGTCTCGACCACATCATGCACGGATCATACAGAACACATGTAGGCAATGGGTCTCCACATCACATAGATAGAACTCAATAGGTGCGTGGGTCTCGACTAGCATAACCTTGCATGGATCATACATCGTGCTCCACCCCAAGTAACCTCGCTGTCCTCAAAGGGTGTCAGACCGAAGCCCACATACCAACAGTGCAGATCCCTGATGCAGACCCTGGAGGCATCGGTGCGTCATCTGGTGGCGGACTATCATCCCGGAGCTGACTGACGACCGTTCTAGAGGTCTTGACGCTACCCGGGACTTCCCGCAGTTTTTCTGCAGCACTTGGGAGTTTATCGGTTGACTGGCTGTGGGCTCGATTTGAATGTTTTTGTATTGTGTGTCCACCGCTTGATGCCGGATGCATGCATGTGACTAGTCGTAGCGTTTGGCTTTTGATTCTGCACGTCTAGGTTCAGACGGTGTAGCTGTTGTGATGTTGTCAGTCATACACAGTTGTACAGTTGGTTGTGACCACTCGGCCGTGTCCATGCTCGTGCAGATCCTTGAGGCGGACCCAGCTGGAGACAGAGTTCCCTGAGGTGATGCTCCACCCGCTGGAGGCAGCCTGGCAGCCTACCCAGTGTACCAGAGGGCTCCCATAGCCCACGGACTACGTTTGGAGGTCTTCAGGATTTTCTCGGTGGACAGCCCTGCCAGGCTGATTTACATGTTTGTTTTCTTACACTCTCCGGCTGTTCCCGGACGTAGGCGTGTGACCAGTCGTTGTGTCTGTCTTTTCGTCGTGCATCCGTAGGATCAGACGTCGCTCCGTTTGGACGCTTGTGCGCAGAATTATGGCCAAAACAGTGGTTTTGGGCCGGTTCAGGTTTGACAGGCACCGCCGTGTGCGCCACCCGCCGTGAGCCACGGCGGCTATTTATGTTGTGGACCTGTCATTTGTTATCTCTCTCTGCATTAACTTCAGTTGAAGCTTGAGATACAAGTGCACGTGTCTCTCCCTACCCTTGCTGTCCCTTGCATGACCTGTGTGTCAACCAGCCAGACCCGTGCTGTCAGGCTAGCAAGCAGAAAGGCTAGGAAGCTTCCTGGAATCTTCTCATGGTATCAGAGCAGGCAAGCCAGTGCTCGTCGTGCTGCGTAGCAGAGACGCAGAAGCTGCAGCAGCAGTGAGCAGCAGCAGTGGCAGCAGCCCACAGCAGCAGCAGCAGGTCCTGGTTGGACCCATCACCACCCTGAGTCGTTTGAAGCGACAAGAGCACGCAACGACGCATATGCCATCATCCTGATGCATCAGAAACCGCAACGGCAGGTTATTGCTGCAGCTGCAGCGTGTCACAACGGCTTGAGGCCGTTGGAGCCCTTGCGCGCATAAGCAGCCGGTCCGAGGCCGCCCGTGTGGCGACTTGGAGCCGCAAACCGGGCGAGCAACAGCACCATCAGCGAGCAACAGCAGCAGCGGCGGCCGTGGCCACTCAGGCACCAGAGGCACCAGTACCTTTTGTAGGTGCTGACTCCAGCCGTGCAGCTTCCTGGAAGCCGCACGGACGTGGAGGAGCCGCAGACGCAAATCGCGTCAGCCGCCATCCTCTCTTCACCTGCCTGTGCCGGACTCAAATAGCCACCAAAAGCTGCGCGCTATGGCTCGTTGGAAAGCTTAGATCTCAATCTTTCCATCGCGCCCTTTCCCGCCTCATTTGGAGCTCTGTAGCCTCCAGCATTCACCGTTCCACATCACTGATTTGAATTTTTCATTTTTTCGGCCTGAGCACAAAATCAGGTTGTTTTGGCCTTTTTCCCCACTTTTTGAAGACGAAAATTTCACCATTGTCTTCAGCATCCTCAGACTCCTCTGTGGTCCAAATTTCGCTTCATTTGGACAACCTTCAATTTTTAATGGTGAAAATTTAAATTTTTAAGTTTTCAGCACTTAGCCGATTTTTTGGTCAGAAGGTCGACTTTTGCCACCGTCCTAAATCGGCGAGAAACGCTGACGGTTCTGCGCTCGGACGACTTTCACACCGCCTCAGCATGGAGCCGAGCAGCTCCAAGGGCAAGGAGCTGGAGGACACCGTCACGAGCGGGGGCCGCAGCCCACGCTCAAAGGCGATTGACTTCCTGCTGGTGGAGCAGACGTCACTCCGCCAGCGCCAGGATGAGCAGTCAGCTACGCTGCGACAGATCCGCGATGCCTTGGTCTCTCTGTCTGGGACACCGGGAAATCAGCCCAGGAGAGAGAGAGAGAGGCAACCCCATCGGCCCAGGAGTCTGCTGGCCCCACAACCGCCCCTGCGCAGAGACGAGAGTCCATGGTCGAGGAGTGGGATCAGGCGCCACCTCCCACTGAGGAGGACGCGCTTCGCCGGCTGATGGAGCACATGAGGAGCCTGCGCATTGAGACATCGGCGCCCAGTCCGAGGGGACAGCAACAGCAGCAGCAGCAGCAGCAGACCGACCCACGTCAGGTCTCGGGTGCCGCTGGAGGAGCAGCGTTGATGCCTTTCATGCCCTTCCCACGCCCGCTCCTAGCACCACCAGAGGTCCAGCTCCCCACGGAGCGACGACCCAAGGACTTCGAGACTTCCCCGCCTCGCTACGACAGCAAGGCGGGGTTTGACTGTTGGGAGGTGCTGTTTCAGGTATGGGCAGACTCAGAGGGAGTCTGGCCCTACTACCACAGCCAGTACCAGACGGCTGATCCGCTCCATTCCCAGACGGCAGCGCGTGCCATGCGTGGACTGCTGTACGCAGTTCCACAGGAGACAGTGGTAGACTTCCGCCCCTTCCTGGGCGCGCCTGGGACAGGAGCAGGCGCAGACCCGCGCCGCGGCTGGGAGCTGGCACTGACCCTTTTTGTAGCAGAGACTCACGCGACCCGGTCAGCGCGCCTTCGCGAGTTCCACTCCCTTCATCAGGGATCCTCGGAGTCAGCAGCTGATTATTGGCGTCGGGCCATGCGCCTGTACACTCGTCTGGGCACCGGAGGCGGCTCTCAGCTCTCGGCGCTGGACACCATCATGCTGGTAGTGCGCCCCGAGCTCACTGACACCTTCTCCCGCCTCGACCAGGACGTCCTCGCGTCCATGTCCGACACCCTGCAGCTGTTGCCCTGGGCGTAGCGGTACTTCATCCAGGTCGCGACAGCTAACGAGGTAGCCCGCGCGCATCGGCAGGGCGCCATGGCCGCAGCAACAGTGGGAGCGACGTCCTCTACGCCTTCCACACCGTCGTCCACCTTCACCCCCACCAGCTCCACCTCTGCCTCTCCCGCTTCCTCCCCTGCTACTCCGACAGCCACTGCAACAGCCGTGAAGGGGAAGAAGGGGAAGAAGAAGAGGGGACCGCAGCAGCCTTCCAGTGGCACCGGAGGGGCGGTCCGCTGCCACAACTGCGGCGGACCTCATCGCTACACTGAGTGTCAGCAGGAGCTGGACTGGGCGAGGATCACCCGCGGTCTTCAGGCAGCCCACGAGGAGCGGATCCGCACTGGAGCAGCAGCCCGTGTCGCAGCGACCTCGGGGGCAGCACCGGCGGCAGATCCTCCACCATCCGGGGGGAGTACCACGCCGGACCCGAGGGACCAGACCATCGCGGAGCTACGTCGACTGCTGGCACTTCGCTCACAAGGAGGTGCGAGTGTGCTGTCACAGCCGAGTGGTCCACAGACTGACTGTCCATCTGTGTTTGTGGCACGTGGTCGTACTTGTGGGGGGGCTTCGTCGCCTGGTGAGGATGAGTCTGAGAGCACAGAGTGGTTGGATGAGTCGCATCGTCGTGCATTGTCCCGCTGTCCTGCCACACCTGCTGAGCGTCCAGCAGAGGCAGCGTGCTCCGTTGTTCGTTGTACCGTGTTCACCACAGGTCATGAGGCGAGTGGCCACTGGATCATTGACTCAGGGGCCACTCACCACATGACCTGCGACTGTACCGCCTTTGTCGTGCTTGGTCCTGTTGGGTCTGTTTGGTTAGTGCGGACAGGTTCTGGGCAGTCACTACCTGTTCAGGGGACAGGGGTCGTACGGTTCGATGGTCCGTCTGGTCCCGTGTATCTTTCTGACGTGCTTTTCGTGCCTGATCTCGAGCTCAGCCTGCTCTCTGTCCGTGCCTGCACGAGGATGGGTCTCTCTGTTCACCACTCCATTGATGATGCCACGATCACTGCACTTGACACTTCCACAGTTGTGTTGCGTGCCTCTTTTGTGGATGACCTGTATCGCATCGTGCGCTGCTCTGCTCCTGACTCTTCCCCTTGCTCATCTGCCTGCGTCTTTGTCACGGGGGTGTTGTCTCCTGACCACCAGCGCCTGTTACATCAGCGCCTGTGTCATGTGAGCACGCACATTGTGTCCAGGCTCATTCGTACACAGCCCGCTCTCGGTCTTGACGCGGCTTCCTTCCAGAAGCCGCCCAAGACCGACTGTCTGTTCTGCGCTCAGGGCAAGATGCATCGATGCACCTACCCTGCCTCCGTCACTCGCACGCAGCGTCCCCTGGAGCTTGTCCACTCGGACCTCCTCGGACCTCTCCCTGTCGAGTCTGTCGCTGACCGTGGTCGGTATGTTCTTACCCTTACGGATGACTTCACCCGCATGCGGTGGGTCTACTGCCTCCGCCACAAGAGTGATGCCGCTCTAGCCGTGTGCTTGTGGCTCGTGATGGCCGAGCGTCAGTCTCGTCACTCCCTCCACACCTTCCACTCTGACCACGGCGGTGAGTATCTCGGTGAGCTGACCACTCACTTCGCCGAGCTTGGTATGTGTCACCAGCTCTCGGCCCCTGCTACGCCACAGCAGAACGGTGTGTCCGAGCGCTGGAACCGCACCATGGAGGACGCGGTTCGCGCCATGCGCGTTGAGTGCGGTCTCCCGGACTCCTTCGCCTTCGAGGGCTTCGCCTACATGACGTGGGTCTGGAACCGCCTCCCGCATGGTCCCTTGCCGGACCACGTCACGCCGTATGAGCTGTGGTTCGGTCACCGTGCGGACCTCAGGCTTGCTCGCGTCTGGGGTTCCTTGGCCTGTGTCTGGTACACCGAAGACCAGCAGGGGTCCAAGGTCTCTCCGCGCGGCTGGATGTGTGCCTTCCTCGGTGTCTCCTCGCGCTCCAAAGCGTGGCGTTTCTGGGATGCGGGTCGCCACCGCATCGTTGAGTCACGCAACGCGCTGTTTTTTGAGGCACTGTCGTACCGCGACCTGTCTGCCATTCTCACCCAGGCAGCGTCTCACGTTCCCACCTGTGAGGCCTCCCGTCGGATGGGGGAGTCTACCCCACACGGTGAGTCCGTCCGGGGTGCCTCCGGGGTGGGACCGTCGCTGGCCACCATTGACCCGGCCATCATTGACCCGGCCATCATTGCTGTCGGACCTGTAGTCTCTACGCCTGCCCCACTTGCGCCCGCCACGACTGTCTCGCCTGTGCCTGCCGCGCCTGCCTCACCCGCGCCCACCATGACTGCCTCGCCCGTGCCTGCCGCGACTGCCTCGCCCGCACCTGCAGCGCCTGCTTCGTCCGCACCTACAGCGCCTGCTTCGCCCGCACCTGTAGCGCCTGCTTCACCCGCACCTGCAGCGCCTGCTTCGCCTGCCGGGGCTGCACCTGCCGCCTCTTTACCTGCGGCGCCTGCCTCACCCGCGCCCGCCGCGACTGTCTCGCCCGCGCCTGCCGCGACCGTCTTGTCCGTGCCTGCAGCGCCTGTTTCGCCCGCGCCTGCCGCGCCTGTCTTGCCCACGCCTGCAGCGTCTCCAGAGACAGCACCTGCCCTCCCTGTGCCAGAACCGTCGGTCAGCTCAGACTCGGGCTATTCCCGTGGACCAGGTGGGCGTCTCCGCCCACTGGCCTCACGAGGACCTTCGACTGCGGTTGCGCCACCCAGACGACGCACGCGCAGTGTGCACAGTGGTGACCCTGGCACAAAGGCTCTCGGCCTAAGTGTCCAAGGCACCTACACGGAGGTGCACCCAGCTTGTCCCATTGGGCACCAGCTGATCGCTGATGAGCACGAGGCTGCACAGGCAGATGCCGCTGACCTAGTTGCGGTCCGTCCGACCCATGAGGCATGTGTCCTGGCCACCCGGAGCTCCCCTTTGACGGTCCCTGATCCAGACACGTTAAAGGAGGCTCTCTCAGGAGAGGATGCTGAGCAGTGGCGGGCCGCCTGTCAGGACGAGCTCAGGGCCATCCGGGAGCACGGAGTCTTTGAGCTGGTCGACCGTCCTGAGGGACGGAAGGTCGTGCAGGCCAAGTGGGTCTTCCGCAACAAGGTGAAGCCTGACGGCTCACTGGACCGCTATAAGGCCCGCTTGACTGCCAAGGGATTCTCTCAGTTTGAGGGGATCGACTTCACTGACACCTTTGCCCCTGTTGGCCGCATGACCACAGCTCGCGCACTGCTTGGTGTGTTCGCTCACCATGACTGGGAGCTGCACCAGATGGATGTGAACAATGCGTTCCTCCACGGCACCTTGGAGGAGGAGATCTACATGGTCCAACCACCTGGGTTTGAGGTCGAGGGCAACAAGGTCTGGCGCTTGCGCAAGGCCTTGTATGGCCTGAAGCAGTCGCCCCGGTGCTGGAACCGAGAGATCACTCGCACCCTCACTCAGGCCGAGTACGTCCAGAGTGATGCCGACCCGTCACTTTTCATCCGACGGACAGCCGAGCACCTCACTGCCATTCTGGTGTATGTGGACGATCTCCTGATTGCGTCTCCTTCACTGGAGGCCGTGAAGGAGGCCAAGGCGGTCCTGCAGGCCGCCTACAGGATGAAGGACCTTGGTCCAGCGGCTGTTTTCCTCGGGATGGAGATTGTGCGTGATCGTCGTCGACGGACACTCCTCCTCCATCAGGCACGATATGCACAGGTTGTGGGGGAGCGGTTTGCTGACCTCCTTGGCGCTGTTCCCGCCGCCTCGTCACCCATCACTCCCGACGGGCAGGACGCCCTGAAGGTGACAGACCCAGCCGATCTGGGCGAGACTGTGGACGTGACCCTGTACTTGCGCATCATTGGCTCACTGATGTACTTGGCCACGACCACGCGTCCCGACATTGCGTTCGCTGTCAACCTACTCGCACAGTTCAGTCAGTCCCCTCGGGCTCGCGCTCTGCACGCAGCTTTGCGAGTCGTCCGGTACGTGGTCTCCACACCGTATCACGGTCTCTGCTTTCGGAGACAGTGCTCGGTTGTGGTAGATGGCTACACCGACAGCGACTGGGCATGGAGTCCTGATGGACGCAGCCGCACGGGTTACGTGTTCCTGCTTGGTGGCACCGCTGTGTCTTGGCGCAGCGGCAAGCAGGGGTGCATTGCTCGCAGCTCCTCAGAGGCTGAGTATGTTGCTCTGGGCGCTGGCGCCGCT
>SZWC01005453.1:79876-100315 GCA_023375785.1 Penium margaritaceum | reverse complement strand
CAACAACAACAACAACAACAACAACAACAACAACAAAAACAACAACAACAACAACAACAACAACAACAACAACAACAACAACAACAACAACAACAACAACAACAACAACAACAACAACAACAACAACAACAACATCAACAACAACAACAACAACAACAAAAACAACAACAACAACAACAACAACAACAACAACAACAACAACAACAACAACAACAACAACAACAACATTACAGTTATAGAAGTGCCTTGAACTACAATAGCAAAAACTGATTTTGAATGAGCTTGGGCACTATGTCCAAGATCATATTGTCTGGCGATGTAAGAAGAGCTGGTACTGAGGGGAGAGAACACCAGTGAGAAACACACGTGCTGATGAGGGAGTGGAAGGAGCAGAGGGAGTGCAATGAGACAATACAGGACATCAACAACGGAGGCACAAAGAACAATAGTATGAGTTTCCAGAGTAGTCACTCTGGCAAAATCAATAGAATGCTCAACAGTGAGGCCCATCCTAGTGCATGCATGAACAGATAACATGCTTAGCTCAAGAGCAGGGACAAAGAGCACATCATAAATGAACAAGGAGCCAGACAGACCATCAAACTGTACAAGCTCAACTCCCTCGACAGGCAATGAAAGATTAGATCCTGTGCAAATGGACGGAATGGATGCAGCAGGACCGAGCACAAAAAAATCACTACAACGACATGTCATTTGGTGGGTGGCACCGGAGTCAACGGTCTAGGTGTAACTCGACTCACAGCCAGTCGTTGACACAAAACAACATGCAACATAACACTTTGCCTCTTCTGGACGTGTAGCATAGGAATTGGGATAGCGACAAACAGCATAGACATGCAACTCGTCAAGCTAGTCTGTAGTCACAGGTCTATCCTCATCACAAGCAAAACGAGCTCCCCCAAAAGCAGCATCACGGGCAACAGACACAGAAAGACAAGCTGTCTTGGGACCACCTGGCTGTGACAACACACTCGAACCTCCCTGAGTACGCGGTGCCACCAGCTGTCAAAGCCCCACGATCGTGTGATCTTGAGGATCTAGATCACCGCTGCTACCTAGTGAAGCGACTGCGTCTACTACAGTGGTGGTCGCAACGCGACCCGTCTGCATGTCATTGGAGGACATCCGTTGTGCGTGCGCCACGTTGGAGGCCGCGCATGATCCGAGGCCAATCAAAGGGCTGCTCACACTCTGTGTAGCTGTTAGCACTCTCACTGTTGTAGCAATGGAGAAAAGTTTTATTGCCTCTACTTGACAGTTGCTGCTGTTGCTGTCTCTTGCCGTACCTCTTTTTTCCCTTCTTCCCCAGTGCGGCTGCTGCAACGCCCTAATGCCAGCCGCTTGGGGCAGAGAAGGAGGAGGAGGAAGTGGTGGAAGTGGGACTGGAAAACTAGGACAGAGGCATAGGAGGGCCCGTAGTCACTACTACAATAAATGAACTCTACTGATAGGAGATAGTAGCCTCATGAGCAGATGTTGCCTGGAGAAAGTAGTGATGAGCCCAAGGAAGCAGTTGTAGTGACACGGATAACTCAGAGAGGGCCACACTTTTGAAGCCCGTAAAGAGTTTCTTGTGGTCCAAGTGCGGCCCTTTTATGATGGCATCGGGTGTCCCGTCTCCGTCTGCTGACAATCCGACCATCCTATCCTTGGCTCCTGCAGTCTCATCAGTCCCCTCTTGCACACCTTATCCGGTGCCATTGTCAGTCCCCTCCAGAAAACCTGATCCGGTGCCAACGTCATTCCCATTTGGAACACATGATCCCATGTCAATTCCAGTTCCCTCTGTCATACCTGATCCCATGCGGGTGATGATATCTCCAGTCACATGTACTCTTATGCCTGTACACCCTATGTGCGAGCCAACACCTCTCCATGTTTCTCTTGTACCTTCTTCCCTTCCTTGCAAGTCCACAACACCTGTGGCTGTGGCCTTGCAGCATGCTCCACGGCATCTCCTTCGATGGAGGTCGTAATGGAGGCCAAGGCAGTCCTTCAGGCTGCCGACACAATGAAGGACCTTGGAGGTACAACTATGTTTCTTGAGATGGAGAACTTATGTGATTGTCAGTGACGTACCCTCTTGCAACATCAGGCACATTATGCCAACGCTCTATGGGAGCAGTTTGTTGACCTCCTTGGCGTTGTTACCACAGCCTCCACCCCCATCACACCTGAAAAACAAGATTCCTTCAAGGTGGATGATCCAGCACAACTAAGGGAGAAAGTGAACATGACCCTATACTTGCCCCTCATCGGCTCTCTGATGTACTTGGCCACTATCACACGACCTCCTTTGATAGTTTTCATAATGTCCCCGGGTGAGAATCCTTCATGTGGCTATGTAAGTGGTGCGGTACGTAGTCTCCACACCGTAACTCTGGCCCTGTTTTCTATGGCAAACTACAATGGTAGTCGACAGCTACGTAGATAGCGACGAGGAGTGGAGCCTTGATAGACGCAATCAGACAAGCTACATGTTCTTGCTGGGTGGCACCGTTACTTCATGGCACAGCGACAAGTAGGGATGTATAACACGTACCTCATCATGGGCTAAGTATGTTTTGCTCGGAGCTGAGACTGCTGAGGCGGTATGGCTGTAGCGTCTATTTCATAAGTTGTGTCAGTGTGTACCTTGCATTACTTTGTGCTGTGATATCTAGAGTGCTCTTGCCATTGCAGACAATTCTAGTGAGCTTCATGCACGCACAAAGTACATTTATGCATTGAGCATTACTTAATGCGTGATCATGTAGAGTGATAGGCAATCTCCATTATCTAGGTCAGCACGGACATGCAGCGGGCTCACTTCATGACCAAGGCACTAGCGAATTGGAGTGTGTGAGTATGGACTATTGAGCATCTCGTTGTACAACTCTGTCAGTTTTGTACATCTACATACATGCATACCATCACGTTATGGGGGAGTGTTGCAATGTGAGTCGTCCCCATCTGTCTATACAGCTTACAGTGCCCACTCAGCCATGTCCATGATCCTGTAGATCCCTGATGCAGACCCAGTTGGCACCCGAGCACCGACGGGTGGTGGCTCCACCCACAAGCAGCTGCCAGATAGCTGCCACAACGCCCTGGATGCTTGCAAGGGCGTTCCTTTCTTTTTTGCAGTCGCTAGAGTTTTCTCGATGGACTAGCTCTTGAACCAGATTTGCATGTTTTGCATTGTGTGACCATAAATTGATGCCGAACCTGTGCATGCTTCCAGTCGTAGCATCTAGCTCAAATTTCTGCATCTTTAGGTTAAGGCGGTGTAGTGTTTGGATGACTGTGCGCGAAGTTTTGGTAAAAACACTGGTTTTGGACCAGTTTTAGGAAAAACTGACAATGACGTGTGCTTCACCCATCGTGTGCCGCACGTACTTATGTTGTGTGCTTGTCAGTTGTCATGTCTTTCTGCACTACTAAGCTATTGAAGCTTATGAGACTTTGCGCATCTCCCTAGCCTCACCCTTGTTTCTTGCACCTGCTTAGTTGCTAGTGTGTGAGCTAGCTGGAGAGTGTCGCCACGTAAGCAGCAGCAAGGCTAGGAAGACTTTAAGCAGTTTCTTGTTTGTGGGCCCCACTTAGCTGAGACTCCAACAGTGCATGGTCCATGGTGTGTGCGCCAACACCGCCCTTGAGAGCTTGGTTTCAATTTAGACACCTGTAGTGACGATGTGAGTTTGTGACGAGAGACAAGTGCACAATTCAACAGCAGTTCCCATAAGCAACACATAGGCGCTTGGTGTACATCATTGTGAGTTGTAAGATGCATGCGACAGATTTGGTGCTAGACTTTGCAGGGTCTTACAAAAAAAAACATGATCAAAATCTAAGTTACTGAAGTTCCATTCGGATTAGTATTACAAGGTGTTAGATCATATCAAATTTCACTAGATACAATTGCGCTTTATAGCCTTAGTTGAGGGTTCTCGCTCTTTGTACCCAGACAGTAACATCATCGTTCTTCATTCTTCTCCCCCTGTCCTCTCACTCCCATCTCTCTATTGTTTCCACTCTACTGCTTGCAACTAAACTGGTACTCTCCCCCTAGGTGAAGGACCTCCAACGCATACAGTCCACACACATAGGACCATCAACCTGTTGTGATTTGCGACGTTCCTGTCGACTTGTACAGTTTACTGTGACCACTTGGCCGTGTCCATGCTCGTGCAGATCCCTGATGCGGACCCAGGTGGCACCGGGGCATCGTCTGGTGGTGGACTACCTGCTCAGAGCTGATCGTCAGTCGCCCCAGAGTCCTGGATGCTATCTGGGACCTTCTACATTTTCTCAGCAGCTTATAGGATTTCATTGGTGGACTGGCCATGGGCCCAATTTACATGTTTTCGCATTGTGTGTCCACTGTTTGTTGCCGGATGCATGCATGTGACCAGTCATGGCGTCTGGCTTGAGATTTTGCACGTCTAGGTTCAGACGGCGTGGCGTTTTGACTTGTCTACGCTGCGTTACGGCCAAAACAATGGTTTTGGGCCGGTTTTAGGGCAGATCTTGCACTGCCGCATGCGACACCCGCCGTGCACCGCGGCAAGTACTTATGCCATGGACCTATCATTTGTCATCTCTCTTTGCAAATGCTATTGAAGCATTCTGACACTTTGCCTTATGTTGCCTAGCCAGACCCTTGCCGTTGAGTGCACGACTTGTGACTGTCGTCGCCGTCTAACCAGGCACTGACACCTAGTCAACGGCAATATTGCTAGGAAGCTTCCACACATCTTCTCATGGTATCAAGCCGCGAGACCCCTCTCACTGAGTTGTGCCACAGAGACGCAGCACCGGCAGCAACAGTCAGAGTCACCACCGCTGCCAAATCCTGGGACTTGTTGCAGCTGTTTTCAACAACGACATCACCACACAGTCCCTACCACCTCATCGGGTAAGCTGCGGCATTTACTAGCTCCAGCAGCCAAGCCGAGAAACAGCAGCAGCACCACCGGGTGGCAGCAGCAGCCATATCTGGCTACAAGCATGTACACAAAAGAAAACGAGTAGCAGCTCGTAGTAACAGCTTGCGGCGGCGGCTACGAGGACTGGCAGCGCGCGGCGGCAGCAGCTCGCAACGGCATCGGCATCAGCAGTTGCTAGCAGTAACAACAGTGCAGTTGCTGCAGCGAAACCAGTAGCAGCGCAGCAGCAGCATCGCAGCTGCTGCAGCAACAGTAGCAACAGCTCAAAGCTGCACAAAAACTACGCATCACTGCGCAAAAACTACGCAACACTACGTAGGCCTCTGTGGCACTGTGCAGGCCTGCGTAGTCCTTGTACAACAGCGAGCAGAGGGCAACAAGGTCACCCCCACCCATCACGCGAAGTGCGCGTGACCTTGAAGAAAAAAATCGCTGGCGTAAAATACGCCAGCATAGAAACACTAGCGGTTTTTTTGCTAGCGTAAAGAAACGCTGATGTCATCATCGGTTGTGCTGATGTCAGCAATTTTATGGTCAAAACGTCATTTCTTTTGAACGTTTCAACTCCTCAAGAAACGCTGTTGGTTTCTTGTTTGAAGCACTTGTTACGTTCGGCCCATACTGAGCGCTGTCATGGTTCCAACTATTGACAAGGACAAAGGACCACCTGATTCCTCCTCCTCCTCCTCACAAATCCTGAGCCCACGGTCACAGGCTATTGAGGACTTGCGGAGTCAGCAAAATGAGATACGTTGCCTACAACAGCAGCAGATTGACGCCATCCGTACACTCACTGATCTTCTTCATAGTCGGTCCATGGCCCCACAACAGACCTCCGGGGAGTCTGTTGTGGGGCACACCTTCTGCACAGCAATCAGCATCTACACCAAGAAGAGCGGCTGGACAGGACCTACCACTTCTAGATCCTTTTGAGGAGGACCCTGAAATGCCAAGCATGGAGGATGAAAGTCTCGAGAGGGAGGTTCGCGTACTTTAGGAGCGTCTCTGCTAGCTACAGACGCGTCCCGGTTCCCTGTTCCCAGAGATCCGATCCTCGGGTGAGCCCTACCTTGACGACTTTCCTCGTCCCGGTGTCTTTCCTATCCCTCGCCTTTCCCATCCTGTGGTTGCTCTCCCTACGGAGCGGCAACTTAAGGAGGTACTCAGCTGTGGGCGCTTCAGACACTCATGGTCGGAGTCCGTCTTGAGCATGCCGATATCTTCTCTGAGTAAAGCAACACCGTGCTCAAGCCCTTCTCCACCTCCCTTCACCTTCTTCCTTTGGCGCATTAGCTTTTCCTCCAAGTGAATTCCGCTCGTAAGGCAGCCGTCGCCCATCAAGAGAGCTCACTAGCTGCATTAATGATCACGTCACCACCAACGCCTCTCTCGCAGTTCCCTTCTTCATCCTTTGGCAGGCCCTCCTCTTCCCCTTCCACCTCTGCTACCTCGACACAGACGCAGGGTGTGGCACCAACAGCACAGGGAAGAAGGGAAAAAAGAAGCGTGGCTTGGGCTAGTAGCAGTCACAGCAACAGCAGTCATCAAGCGATAGCAGTGGACTACCGTTCACTAGTACAACTGTGGAGGCGCTCACCGCTACACTGAGTGCCGGCAGTCGCTCGACTGGGCGCGGATCACTCACGGTCTTCAGGTTGCACATGCACAGCGGTCTGCATCGAGCAGCACAGCCTCTAGTCACACGGCGAACACGACCGCAGCAATTCCTGCTACCCCACCGGCGAGCAGCGGAGACCCAGACCCCCGTCACCGTACCATCGCCGAGCTCCTTCAGATCCTGGCGCTTCGCTCTCAGGGAGGTGCGAGTGTATCATCACAACGGGGTGGTTCACAGACTGGTTGTTTGTCTGTTCTATTATCTTGTGATGACTCGTGTGGGGGAGCACAACTGACATGTGATGATGATGGGCCTGATAGTACAGATTGGATTTCTAAGTCTCACCTGTGTGCCCTTCGTTGTTCTCCCTCCTTTGTTGCCGAGCGCCTGTTTGCAACCGAGTGTTCCATTGCCCGTTGCACAGTGACGTCCTCGAGTCGTGATTTGGGTGGCACTTGAATCATCGATTCCGGTGCCACTCACCACATGACCTCTCGTCGTAGTGACTTTGTTTTCCTCGGTCTTGTGGCATCTATTTGTTTCGTTTGCACAGGCTCTGGCCAGTCCTTGCTAGTTCATAGTGTTGGGTTTGTGTGCTTTGATGGTCCGTCTGGCCCCTTGTATCTTTTCGACATGTTTTTTGTGCCTGACCTTGAGCTCAGCTTCCTTTTCGTGCATGCCTGCACTCTGATGGGACTCTCTGTGGAGCGCACTGCAGGCTCCACGAAGGTGACTACTCTTGTTACTTGCACTGTTGTTCCTCGTGCCTCTGTTGTGGATGATCTGTATCGTGTTCCTCTGATCTCTTCTTCTCCTTATTCCCCTTCCCCTCCTGCTTGTTTGTTTATCACTGGTGTCCTATCTGCTGAGCACAACCGCCTTCTGCATCAACGTTTGTGTCATGTGGGCTCTGGCACTGTGTCGAACCTCATTAGGACACAGCCCGCACTTGGTCTTGACGCGGCCTCCTTTGGGAAGGCGCCCAAGACTGGTTGTCTATTCTACGATCAGGGTAAGATGCATCGCTACACCTACCCTGACTCCCTTTCTCGGGCCCTTCGTCCTCTCGAGCTGGTCCATTCGCAGCTTCTCGGTCCTCTCCCTGTCGATTCTTTATCCGATCAAGGCCAATACGTCCTGACCCTGACTGATGAACTCACCCGGATGCGGTGAATCTACAGCCTGCGCCAGAAGAGTAATGCTGGTCCAGCGGTTCATCTCTGGCTAGTGATGGCTGACCGTCAGTCTCGCCACTCGCTGCATACCTTCTGCTCGGACCGCGGCGGCAAGTTTCTTGGCGATATGGACAGTTTCTTTGCCAAGCGCGGGGTTTTTCAACAGGTCTCTGCTCCCGCCACTCCTCAGCAGAACGGTGTTTCTGAGCGCTAGAACCGCACCATGTAGAATGCGGTTCGTGCTATGCGGTCTAAGTGCGGTCTCCCGGAATCCTTTGCCTTTGAGGGATTCGCCTACATGAGTGGGTTTAGAACCGCCTCCCGCACAGTCCTCTTCTAGACCATGTTACATCGTACGAGCTCTGATTTGGCCACCGTGCCGATCTGCATCTTGCTCGTGTCTCGGGCTCAGTGGTTTCTGTGTGGTACACCGAGGATCAGGAGGGGTCCAAGGTCTCTCCATGGGATCGCTTGTGTGGCTTCGTCGGCATCTCCCCGCATTCCAAGGCCTGGCGTTTTTGGAACCCCGCCCGTCGTCGCATTGTTGAGTCCCACGACGCGCTCTTTGTTGAGTCTCTCACCTACGGCGACCTGACCTTGATTGTGTTGATGTCTATTACACACGTTCCGAGGTGTGAGGTTACTCGACGGATGGGGGAGTCTGAGCCTACGAGCACCTCTCGTCTGGCTGATGTGTCCATTTGAGCCCCCTCCACTTCTCGGTCTCTGGCTCTTGATGACCCGGCGATCATCGCTGTCGTCCCAGAGACCTCTCCTACCCAGCATGTCTCCTCTCCTTTGCCCTCGCACCCCACAGACACCCATGATGTTGTCCCTCTGTCCACCAGTTCTCCTGTCTCTGTGGGTGGTCCTACTACCACACCCAGTCCTACGTCTCCCATCAGTTCACCAACTTCTCCTCCCAACGCATCACCTGCCCCTATGCCTCAGTCCTCACCGGATTTGGTCGTGCCAATCTCTTAGCCTGCGGTGGGACCTTTGAGCCCAGGCTAGTCGCGTGAGCCCGGTGGTCGTCTTCGACCGTTAGGCTCCGGAGCCCAGGGAGTGTCAGGTCCCGCACCCAAGCGCTCCACTCGTAGCGTTGCGAGTGGCGATCCCGGCACAAAGGCTCTCGGCCTTAGTGTCCATACAGATCACACAGAGGTGCATCCAGCGTGTCCTGTAGGGCAAGATCTGGTCACTCGCAAGTTTTGTACCGCTTGCGATGCATCAGCTAACCTTGTGGTCGTCAAGCCCATTTTTGAGGTGTGTACACTCGCCACTCAAAGCTCTCCCTCGTTGGCACCTGATCCGGGCACACTGAGGGACACCCTCTCATCAGAGGATGCCGACGCCTGGTGTACTGCCTGCAAGGATGAGCTTTGTGCCATCTGAGAGCACGGATCTTACGAGCTAGTCGACCTTCCACTTGGGAGGAAGGCGGTTCAGGTAAAGTGGATCTTTTGCAAGAAGGTGCAGGCGGATGGCTCACTGAAACGTCACAAGGTTAGCCTTGTGACGTTCCCGTGACACTTTTGCCCCTGTTGGCCGCAGGACGTTAGGTCGTGCTCTGTTTGGTGTGGTGGCTCAGCATGACAAGGAACTGCACCAGATAGATGTGAACAATTCGTTCCTCCATGGCTCTCTTGATGAGGAGATTTACGTGGTCAAGCCACAAGGCTTTGAGGACGGTGACAAGGTCTGGCGTTTACACAAGTCCTTGTACGGACTCAAGCACTCTCCTCGGTGCTACAACCAGGAGATCATAGCCACTCTGACTCATGCAGACATACACAGAGCGAGGCAGATCCCTCTCTCTTTGTTCGACATGCACCTGAGTTGTTCACTGCCATCCTGGTCTATTTGGATGACCTCCTGATTGCGTCTCCCTCCATGGAGGCCGTTAAGGAGGGCAAGGTGGTCCTCCATACTGCTTATAGGATGAAGGACCTTGGTCCTGCAGCGGTGTTTCTCGGCATGGAGATCGTACGAGACCGCAGACGCCAGACGCTTCTGTTGCATCAGGCCCAATGCGCACGCGTTGTGGGGAAGCGCTTTAGTAACCTCCTTGGCGCAGTACCCATGGCCTCCATACCTCTCACACCGGGCGGGCAAGACGCCTTGAAGGTGGACAATCCCACATAGTTGGGGAAGACAGTGGATGTGACCTTGTACCTCTGCCTCATTGGATCTCTGATGTACCAGGCCACTTCCACACGCCCCAACATCGCTTTTGCCGTCAACCTCCTTGCACAGTTTTTGCAGGCTCCACGTGCTAGAGCCCTCCAGGCAGTTGTGCGAGTGGTGCGGTACGTGGTTTCAACGCCGTACCTCGGACTCTACTTTCGCCTGTAGTGCTCGATGGTTCTTGATGGCTACACCGACAGCGACTGGGCCTGGAGCCCAGATGGACGTAGTCGCACTGGTTACGTGTTCCTGCTCGGTGGTACCGCGGTTTCCTGGCGCGGTGGGAAGCAAGGTTGCATTGTACGTAGCTCATCGGAGGCAGAGTATGTTGCTCTGAGTGCAGAAGTTGCTCAGGCAGAGTGGCTGCAGCGCCTGTTCCTTGAGCTGGATCAATAAGTGGCCGCCATTGTGCTTCGCTCTGACAACCAGAGTGCACTTGCCATTGCGGAGAACTCTAGAGTCTTTCATGCTCGCACAAAGCACATTGGAGTTGAGCATCACTTTGTGGGTGATCTGGTGGAGCGACACCTGATCTCCGTCATATGGGTCGGAACTGACATGCTGCATGCTAACTTCTTGATGAAGGCACTAGCGCGTAGGAAGTTACTGGTGGCCGTTCGTTCCGTTGGGCTTCGCCGCTTGCCTGAGAGTGGTTGAGTGCGGGGTGTGTTTGTGCATGTGTCATCACTGTTTCCGCACTCGTCGTTCCACTTGTTTCAGTACTGCACGTGTATGGACATGCGTACCATCGGGTCATGGGGGAGTGTTGTGATTTGTGACGTTCCTGTCGACTTGTATAGTTTACTGTGACCACTCGGCCGTGTCCATGCTCGTGCAGATCCCTGATGAGGGCCCAGGTGGCACCCGGCCGTCATCTGGTGGTGGACTACCTGCTCGGAGCTAATCGACGGTCGCCTCAGAGTCCTGGATGCTATGTGGGACCTTTTGCAGTTTTTTTGCAGCTTTTTGGATTTTATCGGTGGACTGGTCGTGGGCCCGATTTGCATGTTTTTGCATTGTTTCTCCACCGTTAGGCGCTGGATGCATGCATGTGACCAGTCGTAGCGTCCGGCTTGAGATTCTACACATGTACGTTCAAATGGCGTAGCGTTCTGACTTGTCTACTCTGAGTTACGGCCAAAAACAATGGTTTGGGCTGATTTTAGGACAGATCTTGCACTGCCGTGTATGACACCAGCCGTGCGCCGCGATAGGTACTTACCCCATGAGCCTGTCATATCTCTCAAAAAATGATATTGAAGCATTCTGACACTCTGCCTTACGTCACCCAGCCAGACCCTTGTTGCTGTGTGCACAACTTGTGACTGTCGTCACCGTCTGACCAAGCGTTGACGCCTAGTCAGTGTCAATATCACTAGGAAGCTTCCACGCATCTTCTCACAACCAACCCGGGGACGAGGATTACTTTTACGAAGGCTCAGGCGAAAAATGCAAGACTACGCACCTTGTCCACAAGGGGCCTATGTTGTGCTGTGAGTTGTTTTCCTCCATTTGTACAGCTTACTGTGACCACTCCGCCGTGTCCATGCTCGTGCAGATCCCTGATGGGGGCCCAGCTGGCGCCGGAGCACTGAAAGTTGGTGGATCCAGCCATCAGCAGCTGCCAGACGGTTACCACGACGTCCCGGGTGCTTGCTGGGGTGCTCTGCAGTTTTTTCTACAGGTGAAAGAGTTTTCTCGGTGGATTGGCTCTTGAGCCCGATTTGCATGTTTTGCATTTTCCGTCCACCGATCAATGCCGGACTTGTGCGTGTGACCAGTCGTAGCGTCCGGCTTGAGATTTTGCATCTCTAGGTTCAGACGGTGTTGCGTTTGGATGTCTGTGCACAAAGTTGCGGCCAAAACTGTGGTTTTGAGCAGGTTTTACGACAAACTGACACTGCCGCGTGCGTCACCCGCCGTGTGCCGCAGCAGGTATTTATGATGTGTGCTTGTCAGTTGTCATCTCTCTCTGCATTACTAAGCTATTGGAGCTTATGAGACTTTGCGCGTCTCCCTAGCCTGATCCTTGCTATTTCTTGCACCTGCTTGCTTGCTAGTGCGCTAGCTGACTGGACAGTGTCGCCACATCAGCAGCAGCAAGGTTGGGAAGTTTCCTAGTAATTTCTCATGGTATCAGAGCAGCGAGACCCCTCTCGCTGAGCTGCGCCACAGAGATGCAGCACAGGCAGCAGCAGTGAGAGTCACCGCCGCCGCCACATCCTGGGACCCCTCGCAGCCGACGTTCGCAGTAGCGACGTCACCACGCAATGGCCACCACCGTAGCAAGTGGAGTTGCGGCTGTGACAAGATCCAGCAGCCACGCCGGCTAGCAGCAGCAGCACCGGGTGGCAGCAGCAGCCGTGTCGGGCTGCCAGCCTGTACACACAAAAAAAAGGAGTAGCAGCTCACAGTAGCAGCTCGCGGCGACAGCAGCGTGCAGCAGCGGCAGTAGCTTGCTCCTGCGACGGCATCAGCAGCCGCGAGCAGCACCAGCAGCGCAGCAGTAGTAGGGAAGTAGCAGAAGCGCAGCATCAGATCTGCCGCAGCAGCAGCGGCGAGCTTGCGCAGCACTGCTGCTGCAAAACAGTATTGCTCAGCTGCGCAGAAACTACGCAGCACTGCACAGGCCTGCGTGACACTGCGCAGACCTGCGCAGCCCCTGCGCAGCCGCGAGCAGGGGGTGACGAGGTCACCCCCACCGATCACGCGGGGTTTGCGTGACCTCCAAAAAAGAAATCGCTGGCATAAAAAACGCTAGCGAAGAAAACGCTAGCGTTTTTTTTGCTAGCGTAAAAAACGCTGATGTCATCATACACTGTGCTGGCGTCAGCAATTTTGGGGTCAAAACGTCAATTTCTTTAGACGTTTCAAATCCTCGACAAACGCTGTCAGTTTCTTGTTTGGAGCATTTTTTACGTTCGGCCCCATACTGAGCATTGTGATGGCGCCGGTCCGTGTCAAGGACGAAGGACTCGTTGACCCCTCTTCCTCCTCTTCGGGCGTTATGAGTACGCGGTCGCAGTCCCGCATGATCGACGAGCTTCGTCGGTCACAGGACGAGATGCGCCGGAAGCAACAGAGGTAGTCCGACGCATTGCAGGAGATCACGGAGTTACTGCGGGGTCGTTCGATGGCATCACAGCAGCCACCTGGAGGATCTACTGGAGCTGCACCATCTGCTCAGCAGTCTACATCCTACACAGCGCCGCGGCCTCAGCATCACTCATCACAGGTGGACTCCTGGGATGAGGAGGAGATTGAGGATGACTCACGCGAGCACGAGATTCATGTGCTTGAGGAGCGCATCCGTGAGTTACGTTTGGGATCACAGCCTCCCACTCCGCTACCCTCTCGCCGTCAGGATCAGCCACGTCGTTCAGCAGCGTTCACCTTTGGTGGCGTTTCTCTCACTGGTGGACTCCCCATACCCCGTGCACCGTCCCCCGAGCCTGAGGTCGCCCTCCCCAAGGAGCGGCGACCGAAGGGCTTTGAGACATCTCCACCCCATTACGATAGTGAGGAGGGCTTCGATTGCTGGGAGACCTTGTTTCAGGTGTGGGCCGATTCTGAGGGTGTCTGGCCTTACTACCACAGCCAGTACCAGACCCGCGACGCTCACCAGGTCTAGACAGCAGCAAGAGCGATACAGGGTCTCCTCTATGCCATGCCGCGGGAGACTATGGTCGANGGACTCCCCATACCCCGTGCACCGTCCCCCGAGCCTGAGGTCGCCCTCCCCAAGGAGCGGCGACCGAAGGGCTTTGAGACATCTCCACCCCATTACGATAGTGAGGAGGGCTTCGATTGCTGGGAGACCTTGTTTCAGGTGTGGGCCGATTCTGAGGGTGTCTGGCCTTACTACCACAGCCAGTACCAGACCCGCGACGCTCACCAGGTCCAGACAGCAGCAAGAGCGATGCGGGGTCTCCTCTACGCCATGCCGAGGGAGACTATGGTCGACTTCCGCCCCTTTCTCGGTGAGACCGGGACCGGGACTGGAGCAGATCCACGTCAGGGGTGGGAGCTGGCCTTGATACTCCTCACTGCGGAGACCCATGCCACGAGGGCAGCACGACTACGTGAGTTTCACTCCCTCCGTGAGGGTCCCACGAAGCTTGCAGCTGACTACTGGAAGCGCTCGATGCGCCTTTACACGCGCCTTGGGACCAGTGGCGGGACGCAGTTGTGGGCACTCGACACCATCATGATGAGGCGCATTTGGACCACGTGAAGCTCTTTACGGGCTTCGATCATGTGGCTCTCTTTGAGTTGTCAGAGTCACTACAGCTACTTCCTTGGGCCCATCGCTACTTCATCCAGGCCACATCGGCTCATGAGGCTGCCATCGCCCATTAGCAGGGTCCACTTGTTGCAGCACTGACTGCGACTCCTCCTACGCCTCTGCCCCTGCTCACCAGTCCCACCTCGACCGCTTCCTCCTCCTCCTCCTCTACCCCGAGCGGCCACACTCAGGGCGTTGCAGCGGCCGCACAGGGGAAGAAGGGAAAGAAGCGACGTGGGAAGGGACAGCAACAGCAGCAGCAGCAGTAGCCGGCGAGTAGTGGCAGTGGATGTTCTGTCCACTGCTACAACAGTGGAGGCGCTCACCGCTACACGGAGTGTGAGCAGCCCTTTGAGTGGACTCGGATCATGCGCGCCCTTCAGGCGGCGCACACGCAGCGGATTTCCTTGAGTGACACACGGACTGTGCGCGTCGCGACCACGAGTGCAGCAGACACATCCATTTCATCAGGCGGCAGCGGTGATGTGGACCCTCGGGATCGCACGATCGCGGAGCTTCGTCAGCTGCTGGCGCTTTGTACTCAAGGAGGTGCGAGTATGTTTTCACAGCCGAGTGGTCCCGACACAACTTGTCTTACTGCGTCTGTTGCTCGTGATGATGCTTATGGTGGAGCTATGACGGCTTGCGATGAGGATGGACCTGACAGTACCGATTGGCTTGACGAGTCACAGATCCGTGTTGTTCATCGTTGTCCCGAGTCCTCTGCTGAGCTTCTAGCAGAGGCAGAGTGTTCTGTGGCACGTTGCTCAGTGTCGACGACTGGTCGTGAGCAGGGTGGCACCTGGATTATTAACTCAGGGGCCACCCATCACATGACCTGTCGTCGTAGTGACTTCGTTGTGCTCGGTCTCGTTGTGTCCGTTCGGTCTGTTTGCACACGGTCTGGTCAGTCGTTGCCTGTACAGGGAGTTGGAGTTGTACAGTTTGATGGTCCGTCTGGCCCCTTGTACATTTCTGATGTGCTCTTTGTCCCTGCTCTTGAGCTCAGCCTGCTCTCTATTCGTGCATGCACCAGGATGGGTCTCATTGTTGAGCACTCTGCTGACTCTGCCACAGTGACTGCTCTTGACACACGCGCCATCGTGCTTCGTGCCTCTGTCGTTGATGAACTGTATCGTGTGTCTCGTTGCACTCCCTCTGTCTCTTCTCCACCTCTCTCCTATGCGCGAGTGTTTGTCACTGGTATTCTCTCCCATGAGCACCAGTGCTTGTTACATCGTCGCCTCTGCCATGTGAGCTCGGACACTGTGTCCAAGCTCATTCGCACTCAGCCAGCCCTCGGTCTTGACGCAGCTTCTTTTGAGAAGCCGCCCAAGACCGACTGTCTTTTTTGCGCCCAGGGTAAGATGCATCGCTGCTCTTTATCCTGACTCCTCCTCCTGGGCACTGCACCCACTAGAGTCGGTCCACTCGGACCTTCTCGGTCCTCTCCCAGTCGAGTCCCTCTCTGATCGGGGTCGATATGTTCTCACCCTGACTGATGACTTCACCCGGATGCGGTGGGTCTACAGCCTCCGCCACAAGAGCAATGCCGCATTGGCGGTCCGCCTCTGGCTTGTGATGGCTGAGCGTCAGTCTCGTCACACCCTGCACACATTCTGCTCAGATCGTGGTGGCGAGTTCTTGGGCGAGATGGATGCCTACTTTGCCGAGCACGATATCTTTCACCGACTTTCCGCCCCTGCTACACCACAGCAGAACGGTATGTCTGAGCGTTGGAACCGCACCATGGAGGATGCGGTTCGCGCTATGCGGTCTGAGTGCAGTCTACCGGAGTCCTTTGCCTTTGAGGGCTTCTCATACATGACGTGGGTCTGTAACCGCTTGTCGCATGGTCCACTTCCAGACCATGTCACACCGTACGAGTTGTGGTTCGGCCATCGTGCTGATCTCCGCCTCGCTCGAGTTTGGGGGTCCCTCGCCTGTGTCTGGTACACCGAGGATCAGCAGGGGTCTAAGGTCTCACCTCGGGGACGGATGTGTACCTTCCTCGGCATCTCCCTGCGGTCAAAGGCCTAGCGTTTTTGGGACCATGCTCGCCATCGCATTGTCGATTCTCGAGATGCTCTCTCATTTGAGGCTCTCATCTACCGTGACTTGTCCATCATTCTGTCGCTGGCCGTCGACCACGTTCCTACTTGTGTGGCCTCCCGGCGGATGGGGGAGTCTAGTCCAGCGGATGGATCCGGCCGGGCCTCCTCACCTGTGGTCCGGTCTCCGGGTGCTGACGATCCGGCTATCGTGGCTGTAGGTCTAGTCCCCTCATCAGTACCCTCTGGCACACCTGATCCCGTGCCAGTGTCAGACCCCTCCGGTGCACCCGATCTCGTGCCTGTGCGGGTCCCCTGTGCCACACCTGATCCCGTACGAGCGTCAGTCCCCTCTGGCACACCTGATCCTGTGCCGGTGTCAAACCCCTCTGGCACACCCGATCTCGTACCAGCGTTGGTCCCCTCCAGCACACCCGATCTCGTACCAGTGTCGGTCCCCTCTGGCACACCTGATCCCGTACCAGTGTCAGTCCCCTCCGTCACACCCACTCCCGTGCATGCACCCATATCCCCTACGGCTCTGGCTCAGCAGCCTTCCCCACAGCCTGAGGTGAGCGTTGCATCGGCCTACTCCCGCGAGCCCGGTGGTCGCCTTCGACCATTGGCCTCTGGGGCTCAGCGGACTGCTGACTCTGCGCCTAGACGCCCGACTCGTAGTGTTCAGAGTGGCGAGCCTGGCACAAAGGCCCTTGGCTTGAGTGTCTAGGCAAACTACACTGAGGTGCACCCAGCATGTCCTGTCGGCCACGAGTTGGTCTCTCGAGAGTTCATGGTCGCTTGCGATGCCACAGCCGACCTTGTCGTGGTGAGACCGAGTCCAGAGGCGTGTGTCTTAGCCAATCGGAGCACTCCCTCGACGATGCCTGATCCAGGCACGTTGAAGGAGGCACTCTCAGCTCACGATGCAGACCTGTGGCGTGCTGCTTTTGAGGATGAGCTGAGAGCTATCCGTGAGCACGGTGTCTATGAGCTTGTCGACGTCCCGCCTGGGTGGAAGGCGGTACAAGCCAAGTGGGTCTTTCGCAAGAAGGTAAAGCCTGACGGCACACTGGATCGCTACAAGGCTCGCTTGACGGCCAAGGGGTTCTCGTAGGTTGAGGGAGTAGATTTCACTGACACCTTTGCACCCGTTGGCCGCATGACCACCGCTCGCGCTCTGTTCGGGGTTGTTGCTCACCACGACTGGGAGCTACACCAGATGGACGTGAACAACGCGTTCCTCCATGGCACCTTAGAGGAGGAGATCTACATGGTCCAGCCACCTGGATTCGAGGTCGGTGACAAGGTCTGGCGCTTGCGCAAGGCCTTGTACGGCCTGAAACAGTCACCGAGGTGCTGGAACTTGGAGATCACTGGTACACTGACACGTGCCGGTTACGTACAGAGTGACGTTGACCCGTCCCTCTTTCTCAGACGGACAGCTGAGAGCTTCACCGCCACCCTGGTCTACGTGGACGACCTCCTGATTGCGTCTCCTTCTATGGAGGCCGTGAAGGAGGCCAAGGCAGTTCTCCAGGCTGCCTATAGGATGAAGGACCTTGGTCCTGCAGCTGTGTTTCTCGGGATGGAGATCGTGCGTGATCGTCAGCAACGGACACTCTTGTTGCATCAGGCACGTTATGCCCACGTTGTGGGGGAGCGGTTTGCTGACCTCCTGGGTGCAGTTCCTACAGCCTCCACCCCCATCACACCTGACGGGCAGGATGCTCTGAAGGTGGATGACCCCGCAGACCTGGGGGAGACAGTGGACGTGACCCTGTACTTGCGCCTGATTGGCTCCTTGATGTACTTGGCCACTACCACACGACCCGACATTGCCTTTGTCGTCAACCTCCTTGCACAGTTTTCACAGTGTCCTCGGCCAAGAGCCCTTCATGCGGCTGTGCGAGTGGTGCGGTACGTGGTGTCCACACCGTACCTCGGACTCTGCTTTCGACGGCAGTGTTCTGTGGTAGTCGACGGCTACACAGACAGTGACTGGGCGTGGAGTCCTGATGGGCGCAGTCGGACAGACTACGTGTTCCTGCTTGGTGGCACCGCTGCGTCGTGGCACAGTGGCAAGCAGGGTTGTATCGTACGTAGCTCATCAGAGGCTGAGTATGTTGCTCTGGGGGCTGGGGCTGCTGAGGCGGTGTGGCTCCAGCGTCTATTTCGTGAGTTGCGTCACTCTGTGCCTTGCATCGTTCTACACTGTGACAACCAGAGTGCTCTTACCATTGCAGAGAACTCTGGTGTGTTTCATGCACGCACGAAGCACATTGTTGTTGAGCACCACTTTGTGCGTGATCTTGTGGAGCGACAGGTGATCTCCATCATCTGGGTCGGCACGGACATGCAGCGGGCTGACTTCTATACCAAGGCACTTGCGCGTGGAAAGTTCATGGTGGCCATTCGTTCTGTCGGGCTACGCCCCTTGCCTAAGAGTGGCTGAGAGTGGGGTGTGTGAGCATGGACTGTTGAACATCTTGTTGTGCACCTGTGTCTGTTCTGCACGTGTATGGACATGCGTACCATCGGGTCATGGGGGAGTGTTGTGCTGTGAGTTGTTTCCGTCCATTTGTACAGCTTACTATGACCATTCGGCCGTGTCCATGCTCGTGCAGATCCCTGATGCGGGCCCAGCTGGCGCCGAAGCACTGACGGTTAGTGGATCCAGCCATGAGCAACTGCCAGACGGTTGCCACGACGTCCCGGGTGCTTGCTTGGGTGCTCCGCAGTTTTTCTGCAGGTGCTAGAGTTTTCTCGGTGGACTGGCTCTTGAGCCCGAATTGCATGTTTTGCATTGTCCGTCCACCGATCGATGCCGGACTTGTGCATGTGACCAGTCGTAGCGTCCGGCTTGAGATTCTGCATCTGTAGGTTCAAACGGTGTTGCATTTGGATGTCTGTGCGCAAAGTTGCGGCCAAAACTGTGGTTTTGAGCCGGTTTTAGGACAAACTGACACTACCGCGTGCGTCACCCGCCATGTGCCGCGGCAGATTTTTATGCTGTATGCTTGTCAATTGTCATCCCTCTCTGCATTACTAAGCTATTTGAGCTTATGAGACTTTGCGCGATCCTTGCTGTTTCTTGCACCTGCTTGCTTGCTAGTGCGCTAGCTGACTGGACAGTGTCGCCACATCAGCAGCAGCAAGGTTAAGAAGCCTCCTAGCAATTTCTCAGCCTAGACATTGTTTGACAGCAATTGGTGAACACGCTTGTCACTCACGTACAAAAATGCCAGGCATTGATGCCTCTTGAGTGGTCTCATTAGGACTCAAGAATAAGAACATTCATCGGTCAAAATCTGGTGTGTGAATCCCTCTCAGAAAAGGTGCAGGCGCAGTCACAATGGCCACTCCTGCCCAGCGTTGAGCCTCCCAAAAGTTGACTGGGGGAAGAGCTTCCACAGGAACCCTGCGGGGGAGCCCTTCCACTTGCCTGTCATGCCAATCGACCCTGCAAGGGGAGCCCTGTCGTCCTCCTCCACGCCCACATCCAACGACTTGCGCCCCGCAGCAGGCCCCGTGTTCGCCACCAGGCCTCCTTCATACGTCACAAAGTCCAAAACCTCAGGTTTCGTCGCAGGAGGTGCTGTCGCGGGAGCTGCAGCAGGCTTCCCTCCAGCAACAGGCTTCTTAGGGGGTTCCCTGACGATGGCCACGCCGTCCGACGGTCCGTTTTGGAGGGACGAGGGCGGCAGCATCAAGGCGAGCACCTGGTAATTCTTGCCAGTCTGTCCGAGGGAGAATTCAGAGAGCCGGTACTTGTCATACACACCCCCGTCCGCGCCGTTGTACAGGTAGACAATGGTGTTGTCCAGGTCGAGGGAGGTGGATGCCACAATCTCGATGAACTGTGCGGGCCAAGGGAAAAGCGTTGGAGGAGGATGTGAGATGAGGTAGGATGGGGGACATAAAGGGAAGGCTGCAAGGAGCGATTGGATTCGTGCAAGCAGGATGTTATGGCAGAAGGCAGTGCAGACAGATGGCAGGAGGAGGAAGCACACGTGGCATGACACTGCCTTCCAGAATGCGTTCTGCATCCTGTTTCTGACCAAGTGTGCATTCAGCAGGGAAATGGTTCTGCTCTTTTTACTCTTCTCCTGTAGGCAAGTGTAGGCATTTGTCCTCAAGGAAAACCAGACATTATGGATGAAAAAGAGAAGGATAC